>CAJUYI010001959.1:27447-41307 GCA_910591695.1 Galerucella pusilla
GTGTTTGATACTGTTTGATACAACTAAAACATCAACTGACAGTTTGGACGAACGGTTCTACATCCATTTTTATCAGTCCGTGGAATTGTCGGAACTTGTTGGAACAGAAATTTTGTTATGCGCATGATCGTGACGTCCACGTACGCATCATTTCGCTTAGCTGGAACAAATCTATGAGGTTAGGTTACCGAAACTATTTGCTGCAAGTTGATTGATCCTAATTGATGACAAATAAATTACAATGAGATTTGGACTTCAATTGAACTTTTTTGTTTGGACTCTAACCACATGAACTCTTTGGCTAGCTTTGAAGCAATAATAGAGACTAAGTTTAGAGTTAGAGTGCCAGAAACCAAACTCTCCAAAAGCTTTTGAAAACCCCAAGTATATATTAAGCGAATATTTATACGAAAGGGAAGTGTGTCCAGCTCGGAGTCAATAAAATATATAGAGCGAAGCTAGCAGTTCAATATTGTGATATTAGAGGAAGCTTAGCAATACAAACACCTAGGAAGCTGCTGGATGAAAAAACTTGGAGCCTGCAAATATCATGAATTGCTTCCGGGCATAGGTCTAAATGGAATACTGAGACTCTATTCAGCAACTGAGTGGGAGACACAATAGATCTTTTAGCTCTCAGTGGATGGCATCCCAATATACATACATGCATAAATAGGAGTTAGAACCGAAAGGTATCAACGAGGCTGTAGCTGGATGTGAAGCATGTTACAGGAGGAAGGAAGACATCTAGCTGGAAGAGCAGTTGCTGTGCCAGGTTATTTCTTTGAACACAGGCCTCGGGTGAAAACAGGGTAATTCGGTGAGTGCAAAAGTTTTAAACTGGTGGCTTACTATTTTTTAACCATTAAAATGAAAGTTCATCCAATAATCTATATCTGTGTTGGGAAAACAAAATTTTTTTCATAAAACGTGTTTTATGTGGGTATATATAAACCGAGATTTTTCAAAAGTTTCACATCATATAGATAACAAGTTTTTGTTTTCAAAACATCAACGGTGCGTTAGTATTCATTTGAATACAAAATATTCATCGATTAGTCATAGCCGTTATTATACGTTCGGGAAAATGGAGCCATTATTTTCCATTCAGCGGAATACATTATACAACTTTTGCGAAATAAAATTGGTTTTTATTGGATAAGTTGATTAAAAAATTATTGTTCCCAAGCAAACAGTCTTTCCATAACAATAATCTGAGAAGAATAAAAATTGTTGAGCACTGACAAGATCGGAAAGAATACAGTTGATCCAAAAACAAAAAGACACTTCCACCATTTGCTAGATTAAAGTGTTTCAGAGTTTAAAATGTTGATGACATCCACAAGTTATATCAAACTAATCCTATGCTAGAACAGACAGTGCGTTATAAATAGGATATCCAGTGATATAATAGAGTACCTCCACTTTTCAATACACTAAAGTGTTATTTCTGAAATTTTACAGGTTATAAAGTGTACAAATTGATATGAAATATTTTTGGATCAGCTTCAGATATATTTTTTGTGTTCAAGGAGAGAAACTTTTTATATCCTATAACACCCTATGATATTGAATCATTCTTGATAGCTTCCCCATTTCATAGCTTACTCCATATAAAATTGATTGGATTTTTGCGGTGAGCTGGAAATTTTAATAATAAAGAGCCAGTAACGTTTGCAATGTACCTAAGTGACTGTCAACACTGGTATTGGAATATATAGACTTTGCTGGTATATTATTTTCAAACTGTCATTTTTCGTCAAAGAACAAATTTGTGGAGTTCTATGGTCTCAAAAATGTTTCGCGCAGCTTCCGCAGATGTACTAAAAAATCTTCATATGGTCAGACAGTCAGGCAGCAATAAAATATTCCCTTCAAAAACTCTCAACCCTGGCAAACCACAATAAAGTGACACATATGTGGATCCCAGGTCACATTGTGGACAATGCAAAGCATTCATTGGTCCTGAACCAGCATTTGGAATATCAAATACTGCGGCACGTGGTTGTACAACTACTATTGTTCAAAAAAGTGGAATATTAAATCCCAGCGGGAGCTAATAAGGAAAGTCACCGTACCCTAAGGAAACACATGTATACACTTGACATAAACCTACCTTCCGGTTGCGCACTATCTTCGAATGGGAAGCTCTGAATCACTGGAGATATAGAAGATCTTTGTGATGAGGACTTCGCATAAACGTTACAACTAGCATCTGATTGGTTATGCTGGAATAATCAATCACTCGTTATGCTACCTACTCTGCTAGACACAGGTGCCAATTTTTTGGAAGCCAGTCAGTCAGCTCAAAATAAAGGAGGGATTATTTCCATAATATTGCAGACTCCAGAAATCAACAGATTGTGATAAAGAGTTTGTGAAACTGGATTGTAGAGGCACATTTTGTCTTTCATGAGCAGTTCTTTGAAAAATGAGAAGTACCTTGATGAGATAGTCATCGTCATTGATAGTCTTTTTAGAGCTCTTGTAAATAGTCTATGTTAAAAATCAATTATTGTGCTAGCTTCACAATCGTCGCAGGAATAAGATCTCTCTCATATACTGGACGTCTCGTGAATTCAATCGAAAATGGTATTGGCTTTCAGTGAACATAAAAAATATATAAGAATGGGTGTTATCATTCCAATGTATCCATCAATTTTATTACAACGATTATTAACTTCGCTTACCAGAATCGCATGTATACACACTAGACTCTCAATACCAATTTCCCCATCGAATTATTGTTCTTTTTCCATTGTATATGAGTTTAATAACAATTTCATTGGACGTATGTTTTGTTGGAATAAATACCCATCGGGGAGAAATTAGAGACGATTCTGTCCAATTTTTGGTATATATTCACAATAAAGATCGTTTTGTTTCCCATTTCATACATATAATTCAATCAATAACGTGAAAATTTCCATGATATTGAAAAATGCTAGGTTCGACTTGAAACTTTTAGCAAACTGTTTAGAAAGTTGTTAATTACTCGATAATACAAGTTTTGTTTCTAGTATAAAGTACTGATAAATTACTGGAAAAAAGCTGAGCAGTACCTACAATATTTTTTACGGTGTCCAACACTTTTTTTTTCGGGCCGAGATGGGAAACTCATGTTCGAATGGGTTCTTAACCAGTACCCAGACAGTGTTGGACTTAACCCCACGGGAAGGTAGCGGAAGAACTGCTCTCAATGAGCAGGAACAAACTGCGCACCACTACGGGGCTACTTACGGGACACTTTCCCACAAAGGAGCACCTAAACAAAATAGGGCTGTACAACGGAGACCTTACATGCAGAAGATGCAAAAAGGATACCGAAACAGCTCTGCATATACTATGCAACTGTGAGTCGCTGGACCACAGAAGGCAGAAACTTTATGGTAGAACCCAAATGACTCCAGAAGACTTCTACAATCAACCAGCTAAGAACCTGTATGAGCTAATACAGGGAACGGATTGGCTGAATAGGTTGTAGTCAGAACACTAGGAGTATCCACAATAAGCCCAGGAGGCTGAGGTGGTACCGGCGAAAGGACGGCTCCGAAGGGGAAAAAAAAACTCCACGGGAATGCCTACCAACCCACCTCAAACTCGCCGCTACTCCCGCCTTGGAATCACTACCCTAGCATACTTAAAGACAGGCGGCGGTCCCTCACACACTCTCCTCCGTCTTCTCCCTTCTATCACTCCTACCTCTCACATGCCATGTCAAGTCTCTCCCCTTTCATAATTGTGATGTTCAGAATGAAAATATTATTTAATAATTATGGTCACTAACTTTTATTAATAACGCAAATATTAGTAGAGAAAAATTTAAACTTTTATTGAATTAATTTTCTATTACATCAAAACTGACAATAAAACTTCAATCTAACAATATTAAAAATATCAATACAATCTGAGCTAGTCATTGAACAAACAAAACCAGCTTCAACCTTAGGGTAATGAATCTGGACTCCTTACACTAATCATGCTCTCTACTACGCCACTTATCTCCATCCATTCCTCCTTGCCCCTCAATATAATCTCCACCATATTTGCCCAATACACCGCCTCTCCCAGTTTATGCTCCAGCTTCTTCAAAACTTCCTCGTTCTTCCATCATCTAAACACATGACCCACATCATCCTCCACTTCACATCTCTCGCACACTCCAGTTTCTCTTTTCCCAATCTTGTGGAGGTAATCCACTCTCGACCCATGCCCTGAGAGTACCTGCGACAAGAAGTAGTTCACCTCTCCGAACTTCCGGTCCACCCAATTTCTCCTGCTCCCAATCGCTCCCTTTAGCGCGCCTTCACTTTTTCAAGGGGATTTTTGAAGTTTGTTTGGTAGGATTTTGTATTATTTGTGAATTTGGGAATACCCCCCAAGTATAAAGTCTCTAGAATTGTAATTCAAGATAATATTTCTTTGAATTAATACAGCCTGAGCCACGTACAAGGACAAAATGTAGGATCTAAAAACAACGCAAAGACTCTAATGAATAAAAAAGTTTCGGATTCCATTATTTTCTCTCGTTCATTCAAAATAACCTCTTGATATCTGTCGCAAATTATAGAAAAGAGAAAATATAATTTCGCAAGTTGCTCGTAATAAATTTCTAGCTGTAAAAAAATTTCGAATGCGTGTAGCTTTGTGCCACTGAAAAAAACTCGACAATATATAAATATACCCAAAACAAGGGATCATGATATTCAGAAAATATACGATTCGTTCGTAGCTGAGTATTTTATGATTGTCGTAAATTTTACAACATATTAAAAATTATGCCGTGAAAAGACCCAGTCACGCTAACTTCACATGGAATTCACAACAATGCTTTTTTGTTTTATGTTGTGCATTCCATGTAGGATTATTCCAAAAAAAAATCCACGAGTATATAGAGATGCAATTGATTATTTTTTAATCACCTATTGATAAAAAATACATGGTTAAATGAATATCTGGTTGAGTTTCATTCAGCTCCATCACAGTATGCATGTTTATTGATTTCTTTCCATTTGAATTGATGTGCATAAAATTGCTGTGGCCATTACTACGAGGTACAACACAGATAAAGATACATTTTGCTTCCTATATCCTATAAATACCTTAGTTAAATGGGGTATGCAAGGTAATATTTTGAACTTTATTAAAAACTCTTCAACCAGGAGATCCTTTCAAGTGAAAACGAACGGCGAATTATCCGAAGAAAAACACCTGGACAATGGGCTACCACAAGGATCAGTTCTAAGCGTAACTTTATTCCTGATCGCAATTAATGAAATAACTCAAAATATCAATCAATCAATAAAAGCCTTATTATATGCCGACGTTCTTGTGCTGTACATAAAAACAAAAAACCTAATTACTGCTACAACCATTTCACAAGCAGCATTACATACATTAGAAATATTGTCCTCCAGAACAGGTCTTTCATTCTCAAAACATAAGACAAACTATATGATTTTCGATACTAAAAAAGTTACTAGACCTCTTTCTCTTACAATTAATAACAACGATATAAAATACAGTCAATCCTCAAGATTTCTAGTGCTCAACTTCGATCCACAACTAAAGTGGCATGAATATACTCGCAGGATCCGCATTAACTCATAACCTGGACTTAATTTGATAAATATTTATCTAGCAATAAATGGGGTTCTGATACAATAACACTTTTAAGAATATACAATTCCCTGATTAGAAGTAAATTAGATTATGGCGCGTTAATATACGACCCAAGCACTAAAACCCAATTACAAAACCTTGAATTAGAAGACTCTCCAGAAAATAGAGCCAGAAAAAACCACGGATTTGCTGAATTCTAAACTGGAGGCGGGCCAAATAATTGACGGTCAAATTCTTCTAGAGTGGTCAAAATGAACACGTGTCAAACGTCAAACAGAAAAGCAGCATAGAAATATCAACAGAGAAGGCCATAAATCAGAACAAGGGGTAGGGACGTGTGCAATTTGAAAACAATTTTGTTTTCATTTTCACATTTTTTAAGAACGGCGGAACGTGGAAAAGGGGTTTTAGTGATATTCGTTTTATAGACAAATGCGTAGAAAAAGGGTTTGGGAAGAAATTACTTGGAAGTTATTGATAGAAGTAATACAGTAATATGTTGAGTTTTAACAATTTTTCATTATAAACTTCAGCTTTCTACTTATTGTTCTTACAGTTCGCATCATGGAGATTGAATTGAGTTCCCTATTCATGGAATTGTCCCACCAAATACCGCGCTAGCTCTTACTTACTCTAATATAGATCATTTAACTCTATCTGTTTTGTGATTCTGTCAGAATATCTCTCGTTAAATTGCCAATTGAAGTAACTGTTCGGAAACAACTACAAAAGATCCTGCTGAATCAGAACTCTTGTGGTTTTAATCCTGACACTTCTAGATTCAATGTTCAATGTCAATCAATATTAGCCTACGATGAATCCAAACCTTGTAACAGAGTAAAACTGCGCTAAGAATTTCAACAGGAATCCTAACGAGATATTGTCGCTCGAATGATCACCTGGGGGAAGGAGAATGTAGATTTTATGGCCTGGAAGAAGAATCCAGAAACTTTATAATCGCACAGCAGTCCAGAATTCTAGTACCTGGGAGACTACTGGATAGGAGAGGAACATTTACCTAAGTTGAAGCCTGTGAATATCCTTAAATTTCTTATGGTAAAAAGACTGAAGTAGCTTCTGGTTTATAAGACTTTCCTCAGAAACTAAGTAGAAGTGAGGGGCACAATAGATCTCTTATGTCCTAGTGAATGTCTCCAAAAATAGATACATACATACATAGTAACTTTTAATTTTGTTTTATTCCATGCATATTATATGTAAATGATAGAGAAAGAAAATAGGACTTGTGGTATTTCTCATTTCCATTAATATATTCACAAGAAGGTAAACATGGTCATTAATCTGTTGATCTCAATGGAGGGTATATTAAATCCAATTTACCTTGGAAACATATTTACAAAACCGAAGAGTTATAACTTCATCCCGCATTAATATTTACACACTCATCACTAATTTGAAAAGGATTACTAGGGCTCAACCCTACTACACATTTGCTGTTGTATTCTCGCTTTTAACCTCTCGTCGACGAGATTGTGAGAACTACCCAAAAATGATAATGAAATATATATCAGTAATAAATGATTGATATGTTAGATTCTTCTGATAATAGTAAAATAATTCGAATGTTAGTTACCTGAAGATTCGAGATTCGGTTTTTTGCATCGTGTTCAGGAAGGTCCCAAAAAAGTCTAGGAAAAATGTGGGTCAGCACTTTTTCGAAAAACGCCTTCAGTGCCGGAAAATGCATTTTCTAATTGCAACATTACTTGCACCACTATGGAAACGATTGGAAACTCGGAAAATCGCTCGAAAATCGTTACACGGGCATTAAAATTACCCGAGGGTGCACATTGGTGGCTCGGTGGGGGTGCGCGGGGGTGAATTGGGGGAGGAATGGTAGCGTGCATGAAAATCGCTTCAAACTCGTTACTCGGGGGTTTTCGGAGATGCTGAATTTTATTCTGGCATTGGAATTACTCGGGTGCGTTTAGGGGTACATAGTCCATGTAAATGGCTCAAAAATCGTTACTCGGAGGTTTTCGGGGATGCCGAACTCGATTCTGGCATTATAATTACCCGGGTGCGTTCAGGGGTGTCCCTGCAGAAGTATCCGGGGGTCATTCCGGGGGAAAATCACATGGTCTATGTAAATGGTTCAAAAATCGTCACTCGGGGGTTTTCGAGGATGCCGAACTCAATTCTGGCCTCATAATTACCCGGGTGTGTTCAGGGGTGCGTCTTCAGGGGTATCCGGGGGTCACACAGAGCCAGCCCCGAGAGCCACCGAGGAAGTGTTTGCCAGAATTGAATTTGACATTCCCGGAAACCCCCAAGTAACGGTTTTTGAGACATTTACATGGACTATGCGATTTTCTTCCCAGAAAGAACCACCGGATACCCCTGCAGAGGTGCCCCTGAGCACCTCCGGGTAATTCCAATGCCATAAATGAATTCAGCATCCCCGAAAACCCCCGAATAGCAAGTTTGGAGCGATTTTCATGTACGCTGCTACTCCTCCCTCAATTCACCCCCGCGCACCGCCACCGAGCCACCACCGTACACCCTCGGGTAATTTTATTGCCCGAGTAACGATTTCCGAGCGATTCTCCGAGTTTCCAATCGTTCCCATAATGGTGCAGGTGATGTTGCAATTAGAAAATGCATTTCGATATCTGTTGTGATCCAAAATTTCCTTTAGGTTTTCTAAATGCCCTGGTGGTCAAGTTTTGGAAATCAGTGAAATCAAATTCACAAGTGAAATATTTCGATTTTAAATTCGCCATCGAAACAGTATAGCTAGTTTTGAATTATAGTGAAATGAAATTATTATAAATTCACTCAAATGAATTTAATTCGAACGACACAATCTGACAACAACGGAATAGCCTTCATATTAGTTCAAACGTAAAGTATTAAGGAAACAGAAGAATAATTGGGGTTAAGATTTATCATTTTCATGAGATGAAAAATATAATAATAATAAATTGAAATATATCCGCCTAAAATGATGAAGCACCGTTTTTGGCGTTAAAAATCATCCTCCACACAAGTTTCATATTATTTAGCACTATTTGATGTAGTTCCTCTAAATTTGCCATGTAGATTTAAAAAATATAAAACGTTCTCGCGTCACTCTCATCTAACTAATAACTGCTTATTACTTTGCTGATTACTAGGTATATAGAGTAACTAAAAAGGTTCAAAAAAGTAGTCAAACTCAGTCAAACTGAAAGGAGGGATGTTAAAACTACACATAGATTCAAAAGTTTTGCATCACCCTAGAAATCCGAAAACAAAAATGTGTTCATTATAAATGGATCAGAGATTAATCAAATAATCAATAAATTTGCTTTAAACATAAGAAGTATTCTTAGAAATTAAATAAATTAAATATAAATTGATTCTTTTTAAAGGAAAGGTTAAGCGAGAACCTGCATAAGAACTTTTAATAAAGAGTATTTCCACCTCTAGAATTTATGCAAGCTTGAAGTCGCCTGCCCATGCTGTTTACCAAATTATTGATATTCTGTTGAGGAATATTTCGCCATTCTTCTTGGACCGCATGAACAAGCTCTTGTACACTCCTGGGTGGATTTCTGCGTGCTACCACTGCCCTGACAAGCATGTTCTATGGGATTCATGTCAGGAGATAGGGCAGGCCAGTTCAAACGATTGATCCCTTCAGTTTCAAGATACTCATTTACAGCTCTGGTCCGATGAGGTCGGGTGTTATCGTCCATAAAAACGAAGGAATTGCCAACAGCTGCGCGCCATAGTCTCACGTGAGGATGTAGAATCTCTTTGAGATACCTATCACCAGTCATCGTTCCCTCCACATAAATTAATTCTGTGCGATCATTTAACATGATACCAGCCCAAAACATAGCACTCCCTCCTCTGAAGGGCGGCACGGGCAATCATGGGCAAGCTGAGCAACTCTCGTTGGATCCTGCCACACACGTATTTGATGGCTATCTTGTACCAAACAAATCCTTGTCTCGTCGGAAAAAACCGAATTCCAAAATTCTTCAGGCAGGGCCACGTGTTCTTGAGCTCACTGTAGTCGGCGAACTCTGTGCTCAGGTTGTAGTTGTAGTCTGGTCACTCTTATTGGTCGGCGACACCTCAAACCTGTCGCAAGTTTTCGTCTTCGTAATGTCGAGATCGATGCTTAAACTCCCAACGCATGTGTATCGGAGAAATGGTCAGAGAGGTGTCTGGTAGGATTCTTAGACTATTTTAATATAAAATGCAGGAAAAGTCAGGTTGAAAACTCTAAAGATTATATTGACAACTAATAATAATAATTTGACAATACTTGTCAAGATGAACAACAATGAACAGCATGTTACAAAAAGAACAAATATACGGAGCGTTCACATCTTCTGTAACATTCTACCCCTTCGCATTGAAAAGCTATTTTTCAATACAATCTTGAATTTTGTACAACTTTCGGACTGGTCTTTTATAGGTTCCATGAGCAGTGCGAACGTCAGCAACTCGTACAACATCGTCTTTTCCTTTATATGTCTCTTTGACAATTCCCATTGGCCAATCGTTTCGTGGTAAATTGCTGTCGTTTATAACTACCAAATCACCTTTGTTCAAATTTGGTTCAGATGTACTCCATGTTTTTGATGGTATCAAAGTGGGTAGGTATTCGCGCAACCATCGTTTCCAAAATTGATCGATTAAAATCTGTGATACTCTCCAGTGTTTTCTCGCATGCAAATCGCCATCATTAAATACTCCTGGAACATTTATATTTGTGGATCTGCCTATGAGTATATCGTTGGGAGTAATACTTGGATTGTCTTCAAAGTGTTCTGATACCGGTGTGAGTGGTCTGCTATTCATTATAAACTCTGCTTCAGCGAATACGGTTTGGAGAACTTCTTCGGTGGGATGTCGATCTTTGAGAATGGCTGATAGTGCTCTCTTGAAGCACCCAATTAGGCGCTCCCAGATTCCTCCCATAAACGGAGCTAAGGGCGGATTAAACTTCCAGAGGATACCTCGATTGGTTACTTCATTAATAACAGTCTGCAGCTCGAATTCTTCAAAAGCCTCAAGTAACTCTCTGTTTGCACCGTGAAAGTTTGTCCCATTGTCGGACCATATAACTTTTACTTCACCTCTTCTGGACAAAAATCGACGAATTGCCATAATGCATGAATCTGAACTTAGGCTGTGAGCAATCTCAACATGAATCGCACGCATTGTTAAACATGTGAATATCGCGCCATATCTTTTTTCTGTTCGACGACCAATTTTAACGAAAAACGGACCAAAAAAATCCAAACCAGTGGACGTGAAAGGTTTTTCCTGGTAAAGTAATCGTTCCTTTGGTAAAAGTCCTATTTGAGGTTGCATCGGCTTAGCAAACTTTCTTCTGCAGTCTGAGCATTTTTTAATAATATTCTTCACGTATTGTCGTAATTTCGGAATGTTAAACTTTCGTCGTAATTCGTTAAGAACCGTTTCTAGACCTTGATGACCAAACATTTTGTGAATGTGAATAATCATTTTCTGTACATATGGGTGTTTACCATCAAGAACAATAGGGTTCTTTTTCAACGACTGTTGTTTCATTCATATTTTGAATTCTACTTCGTATTCTAAGTATTTTGTCGTTGTCCAAAATAAGAGGCAATCTCGGCAGTCTGCCATTACGGTTTGGTTTGTTATTTTGTGTGTTTTGTATGTCTGTCATAAAATATTCTTGTTGTACTGATCTCCACCATTGTTTCTCAGCCCATCGTAGTTCTTCAGAGGTTAAAAACGTTGTGTCTTTATTTTTGTTTTTTCTTGATATTTGAATAAACTGTAAAATTCTTCCTGTAATTCTCAATATTTTTATCCAGGTGTAGTGAGTTTTAATTTCTGGTAAACTTTCTTCTTTAGGTTCATCCAAAACTAGAGAAATTTCTTCGAAACATAGAGCATCTTCGGATTGCATTGATCTTTCAACAGAGAATTCTTTTTCGTTCAAATATAGGAATTTTGGACCGCTAAACCATCTTGAAGAATTTTCAAATTTAGTTTTAGTGGTACCGCGTGTGCAGTCATCGGCTACATTTTCAGATGACGGAACCCATCTCCACTCTTTGACATCGGTAAACTCCAGAATCTCACCAACTCTTGCTGCAACGTATGTTTGCAACTTCTTTTCTGTGCGTAGCCATTGAAGTACAGTTTTCGAGTCACACCAGAAATATTTTCTGTGAATTTTGAGTGTTTCAAGAGATTTCATGATTTCTTCGCATAGTCTAACCCCCATAAGAGCAGCGGTTAACTCTAGCTTGGGGACTGTCAGAGTTTTTAACGGGGTAACTCTTGCTTTGGAGGCGATCAAGGATACTGAAATGTCGTCATTGAAGACTAGACGTAAAAAAACTACTGCTGAGTATGCTTCTTCGCTACTGTCTGAAAAGGTGTGGAGTTCTATTCTGCTTGCTTCTTTATGTCTCGGGTTAAAGCATCTTGGTATTTTGATTTCTTTAACAGATTCCAATTCTTTTAACCAGGCAGTCCAATCTTTTAGCATTTTGTCAGTGATAGAATCATCCCATCCAATGCCTGAGCGCCATATATTTTGCAAAATAATGCGACTTTTGATTGTGACAGGTGACAGAAAACCTAGTGGATCGTACAGGGACATTGCAATTTTTAGGACTTGTCGTTTGGTTGGAATTTCAGTGCCATTTAGAATATTTTTCGGTATCTTGTCAAATTTTAGGTTAAAAGTGGAACAGTCTTCTTTCGATTTCCATAGCAAACCTAGGACTCTGTCTTCAGAATTGCTTTGATCTAATTGGGAGATTCGGCCTTCAGCAACATGACTAGCTGGAATCCCTTTCAGCACTTCTTCGGAATTTGAAATAAAGTTTCGGATCATGAACCCTCCTTTTGCGTGGACTTCTATAACTTCGTTTATCAGTTTAATAGCACTTTCTGTTGTTTCTGTGTTATCGAGATAATCATCGACGTAATGCTTCTTGATTATTGCGTCTGCGGCTACTGGATACTGAATCCTATGTGTTTCTGCATTGTAATTTTTCGCA
The DNA here is from genome assembly GCA_910591695.1 of Galerucella pusilla. Taxonomy (NCBI): domain Eukaryota; kingdom Metazoa; phylum Arthropoda; class Insecta; order Coleoptera; family Chrysomelidae; genus Galerucella; species Galerucella pusilla. The sequence continues at coordinate 40,095 of CAJUYI010001959.1, forward strand.
AATTGTGCTATAAATGGTGAACAGGTAGTGCCGAATAACAAAACGTTCATTTTATAAACTTTTGGAGGTACATTTTTGTTTGCATTTCTCCATAAGAAGCATTGGCTGAATGTATCTTCTTCGTCTATAAGGACTTGATTGAACATTTCCTTTATGTCTCCTACAAATGCAATTTTTTCTAGACGAAAAGTTAGCAGGACTCGAAAGAGTGATTTCAGCATATCAGGACCAGTGAGTAGCAAATCGTTTAATGAAGAACCATGGCTTTTACTAGCAGCATCCCAGACTAACCTTACTTTATTAGGTTTATTTGGATTCAGTACCGGAAAATGTGGTAAAAACCAATTAACTTTTTTAATCTCATCATTTTTTAATGGCACTGCGTAGTTTTTGTCAAAGAGTTTTTGTACTTCTTCGCAGTATCGATCGCCTATCTTTTTGTCTTTTGACAAGCGTCTTTCGAGACATAACAATCTTTGCATTGCCATCGATTTAGATTCGGGATATTTTGGGTTATCTTCTTTCCAAGGAAGTCTAATTTTGTATTGAGTACCACATAATTTTATTGAATTTTCCACTATAGATAGAGCTCGCTGATCATCTTTTGTCTTTTTACGGTCGAAAACTGGTTGAATAATTCCTACTTTTTCTAAATTCATGTAACTTCTTACAATTTCGTCCAACTTGTCATCTGCTTTTTCGCAGCATAGAACTGCAATTTCTGCATGCTTATGGTTATTGTCTTGTAAGTCACAGGTACCATGTAGGGTCCATCCTATTTTTTGTTTTCGACACCATTGGATATGATGGATGAGGGTGGATTATTTGCCGTGAAACAATTAAGTCAATATTGTTCTGACCAATAAGCAGCAATGGTTTGCTAAGTTCTTGTAAATCAGCAATGTATTGTTTTAATGAGGGGTATTTTTCGGACAAAAGTTGAAGATCATGTTTAGGTTCAGGGAGATTTAGATTCGATACCGTTCGTATGTGCTTCAGTTCATGAAAAACAGGACTATTTTTTGCAGCAATAACAGTTTCGATTTCTTGAGAATTGGCCTCAAAACGGGAAATCTCTCCAGTCCATTTGCAACACAGTGGTTTGACAGGACCAGATAATCCAATCTCTTTAGCAAACGAAGATTCTACAAGTGTTGCGGTACTACCTTCATCTAGAAGGGCGGTTATACAGAAAATTCCATTTGGACTTTTA
>CAJUYI010001959.1:41707-67137 GCA_910591695.1 Galerucella pusilla
GTTACAAAAAGAACAAATATACGGAGCGTTCACATCTTCTGTAACAGCATGTCTCATATCTCTTTGGAGTGCTGGTATTGCCATGGTTGGGTTTCTTCGGATAGTTAAGTGGACATAGCGGTTCTGCCGCTGATTAGTAGCACGCCTTCTACCGCTTCTAGGTCTATCACGAAGAGAATTGGTCTGGAGATACCGGTTCCATACACGAGACACATCACTTTGCCAAACGCCAACTCTGTTTGCCACGAATCTTTGAGAATGACCTTCTTCATCTAAAGCCACTATTCTTGCACGGTCAATCTCACTTATGACTTGACGATTCATGTTTGCAATTAAAATCGTAAAAATCAAATGCCTTGAATGTTAAAATGATCGCACTAGAAATGATATCTTACAAAAAAAACTGTAAACATCTGTATATTGCGAAAAAAATATGGAACATATTGAAATGGTAAACATTGATAAACAAGCCAACAAAAAATTGTTAGCGCAAAAAAGTTCCTTCGCATCCGAAGAAGGTGATGCAAAACTTTTGAGTCTATGTGTATACAAAGTATCTGACAAAACCACAACACAAAATTTGATGATTCTAACCCCAAATAAAAAAAAATTTCGCAAGTGAAATGAGTGTTTCGACAGCTAAACAGCTGAATTGGTGAACATTTTTCGAATTCGAATTTTATTTCACATATGAAATAAGTTCAAAACTTGGATTGATCTAAATCAATCGAAATATGGGAAATTTCACTAGTGAAATATTTCAAAACTAGACCTCCTGCTGGACTAACTCAATAAATCACTGACAGTGGAACTACTGTTTTCCATACAGTGTTGATTCACCAGCGCTTACGCCTCCGTTTCTTATTTCTCATGTTGTATAAATCACGCATGACGCAATAAAACATTATGCGATTACATCACAATAAATTTCTTGGGAAAATAATGGTAGCAATCAGCGGTCTCAACTGCATTACTACAAATCTGGTGAGGACGATCATCTTATTATCAATGCCTTCCAAAACCAATGACAGCACATGCTGTTGGCATTGGAAAGATTAAGTCGAAAAATTGGCTCAAAGCATTTCCGAAAAAATGGGTCAAAAATGCTTAGATAGATATAAACAATCTTAAGAGAAGAGAGACCGTAAAATTGTACTGAATCATATCCTTTCAAAGTCTGTGTGATTCTTTGAAAACCCATTGCGGATGTCTATGGCTGTCGGAAACGAGTAGAATGGATATCGTTTTTTGATTGACCTCTGAAGGATTTTTTTCGGATTTTTCGTTTACAACCGATCTTTTTCTCCCCGATCGAGAACACTTTATCCCTTGAAGATCGTTATCGTTACCTATTCGCTGGAGTGAATTCAGAATATATAGGGTGCTCAAGAATATGTAAGAAATACCATGGAAGTATTATTACAATTATCTGTAATATTGTGGTATTTAATAAAGCGCGTTACCAATAGATATCGCAAAATAATAATTATTCTAGTGGTTTATAGGATTTAAAAAATATTTTACCATTCCCGTTTGACTTTGGAGTGTAATTCAATATTCGTTGGTGCATAATATGGACCGGGAAGTAGTTGTTGCTTCTCAGTTTAACGGTCACTGTTTTTGAGAAATATCAGTGAGTGAGTGAGCAAATGCAAGACCAAGACCAAGACCCGGTTAGTCTTGGTCTTGGTCTTGTTCTTGCATACAAGGTCTTGGTCTTGGTCTTGCAGTCAAATAAGCGGTCTTGGTCTTGGTCTTGGTCTTGCAGGGTCCAGTCTTGGTCTTGGTCTTGCACCAATACTCTTGCAAGTCTTGCACTTTTTTTGAAGATTTTTTCTGGAGTCCATTTTTACAAAAAAATGAATAAGAAAAAATAGTTTCTAAAATCATTAAAAGTAAAGAAATGGACAGTCTTTCTCATTATAAAAATTTTGTTTTTATATCTAATTGTAGTGATAAATCAAGTATAAATTTTTTTTTTATTCATTTTGACAATTTTCTTAGACTTTAGTTTTATAATGTATCAATGATGTAAAGACGTAAAAATATAACAATTTATAATCTTATTTATAAGTTTGAAAAAATTTATGTATATTAAAGTCACTAAATTTTAAGTCTTTCTATAAAAAATTATTATTTCTTTGCAGGCCCATTAGCTGGGATTTGAAATAAACCAAAATTATTTTTAGTGTTCGTGATTAAAAAAAAATAGGTGTTATTTTTTAAGTTATAGGATATGGTAGGATACATTAATAGAGCATAGGTCAATATTTTAGATGGATATATTTAACAACAACTAAATACTAAGTTTTCATGACAGTTGAAAAAAACTGCATACAGCTAAAGAATGAGAAAAACAGAACAAAATATAAAAATATTCCACCAAAAGCACCTATATGTATATGTAGGTTTTATTAATATACCCTATAAATTTTGACCAGTTGAGCGGGAACACCCTGTATATGAAAAAAATACTTCGTTAGAACAAGCAGTTGTGGTCAGTATATGTTGGGGAGGGGGAGGGTTTAAAATGATCTGCTCATCTTTATTTTTCGGTTAAAATGTTTAAAAAACGCAAGACCGCAAGACTCTTGCAGGCTTAGTCTTGGTCTTGCATAAGTCTTGCAATTCTAAGTCTTGGTCTTGCATAAGTCTTGCACTGCTTGGTCTTGGTCTTGGTCTTGCAGCCTGAAGCTAGTCACAGTAATAAAAAGAATGTTGTGATTTTTTTTGGAAAATTCTTATTTTTCATTTTTTTCGACCCTTGTATCGTTTGTCGGCGAATTTTGAATATGGAATACTAAAGACTATTATATTATCAACCTTTGTGCAAAATTTGAATGAGAGACATCGATGTATGGCATCACAGTAATAAAAATAATGTGATTTTTTTTTGAAAATTCTTATTTTTCAATTTTTTCGACCCTCTTTTCGATTGTCAGCGAATTTTGAATATGGAATACGAAAGCCTATTATATTTTCAACCTTTGTGCGAAAATTGAATGAGACAAATCGATATATGGCATCACAGTAATAAAAAGAAAGTTGTGATTTTTTTTTTAAATTCTTATTTTTCAATTTTTTCGACCCTCTTATCGATTGTCGGCGAATTTTGAATATGGAATACGGAAGCCTATCATCTTATCAACCTTTGTGCAAAATTTGAATGAGAGACATCGAAATATGGCATCACAGTAATAAAAAGAATGTTGTGATTTTTTTTGAAAATTCTTATTTTTACAATTTTTTCGACCCTTGTATCGTTTGTCGGCAAATTTTGAATATGGAATACGTAAGCCTATTATATTATCAACCTTGTAGACTTGTTTATCACGCAAAAAAGTGTGCAATTGTGGTGTTTATTAACGGATAAAATATTACTAATTTCCAATCAGTTGTTTGATAATTGTAAATAAAAAACCATTTTTCATTCCCAACTTTAGAGCCCTAAAGTTCGTTAACGAAGGGTGTAAAGAGAAAATTTTATATGAAATACCATCATTATTTTTAGTCTCTCTATCACCTCCCAAGTTTTTGGTACAAACTCCTAGGACACCCTGTGTAAAAGCTGAACGTAGATAAGTAGTACGCTCCCTACCGTTGACGAATATAACTACCTACTGCATGGGCCATAGAATGCTTCGCATAACCACTGTAAAATACAATACAAAAATCAAGAACGTTCACTCAAAAATGAAAACTGAATATGAAATAAGTTTTAATAATAGAGAGATATTGCAAGCTCAGCTGTAATTACCGTGAAACGTTATTTTCTTACGTTTATAGCGTATAACAGTGATGAACTTTGCAATAAAAACTAGAGTTATCGCATAACAAAAGTTGCTACGTTACATTTTTCTTTTTTCTTTTAATTCAACGTTGAGATTTTCAGTTTTTATTTCCTTCACATACCACGAAATTAACCTGCTGGTGCTGACAATAAAATTATATATATACCTATATTTAATTTATTTGATGGCATTTGAGTCATAGCCCTTGCAGCCAGAAACCAAATTTGGTAATTTGTCCAGCAATTATTATATATTTCTAATTAGTTTCGGCGGGCAAATTGAATACTGTCAACATTTCACTGATATATTTTCGGGTTTGCGCGGAAGCTCCTATTTGTCTTCACCAATAAAACACTCTGTAGATAATGCTAAGAAATGGATTAAACTGAAAAAAAAACACATTCAAGTACTGTTTTTTGACGCAAATTGAATTTAACGTTAAGTTATATTTCACTCAGGAAACCTTTTAATATGAAGTGTCAAAGATAGTTTTCACGTATTTTCATATATTTACTTTCCTCTGAAACATAAAATATCGAAAGTAGCAGTAACTTTTCCGCCCAGACAATATCTAAGATTAAATTACGCCATAAAATCCACTTTCCCGACACACTTAACTTCTCTAACACAATTCGAAAGATTTACAAGAAACATTACAAATTTTAAAAAGAAAAACTAAAATATTGTTTTGCTGATTCCCATCAATTTATTCAGTTCCATAGTTTTATTTTCCCTCGAAAATATAAATTCGATCCTGAACAGGAGAAACTGCAAAATAGAATAACCCTTGAATATTTTCAATGATATACCGAATTTTATTTATTTGATTAACGTTTATAATATTCCATAACAACAAACTATGTGAATTCATACTTTTACATTCTATACTAAATTATTTTTGAAATGCATATTTAACTAAATCTATTATAGTTTGATGAGTTTATAAATCAAATAAGCAATATTTATTGATTGGATTTGCTTCTAAATACTTCTCATTATGATTCGTTGATTAATACTAAACTTCATAATGAGCCTTTATTACTGTTGATCCTAAAATCGAAATTGCGAATAGTTTTGAAATTGAAATTCCATTATCTAATTATTTTGTTTCGTTTTGAAACAAAAGCATATTCTTGAAAACCAAAAAAAATTACTGATTCTCCAATTGAACTGATTCAAAGATAAACGGTATTATTTTCCCAATTACCTAGGTAAAAGGTCATCTGTTTGTCCAGCGAATAATGACGGATAATTCATTTTGAATTAAAGGGATTATTATGACCCAAATACAAACCGACATACTGGAAAATATTGCATGAAAAAAATAGGTTCACAGGCTTTACTAATTAAAAAAACAGTCTTGAATTTACTGCAAAGTTCTTCAACACTGAATGTAAAGATATGAAGAAGGTTCCCATTGTAGCAAACTTTGTTAAATTATATGAGATTAGAAAATTACATAAAGTTGATGGAACATATCAAACTAAAATAATCATTACCAATACTAATCAATACTGGTGCAATCACATTTCCATTAACCCCCGTAAAAAAGAGATTTTTCAAGGATTGTTCATCAATGATATTTATCAAGATACAGATTTTGCATTATTCTACAAGTTCACATCAAATAGACATCCTTGGCAGGATATAACAGTCAAACCACACAAGAGTTTATCTATCGTCACACTTCATCGCATTGACAAAGATGCTACCCCTTGTAGACATTCTCTGATAGTTCTTATGAAATTGTTATATTTACTCGTCCTGGTCTCTGTCACTCTGATGAGAACATTTGAAATATTCAATGAATGTCTTACATCTATCTATTCAATTCTATTTTGATATCCACATGTCAAAAAACAGTGTCTTGGTTGTCTCAACCATCTCGAATATCATTTGGTAGCCGTCTCTGGTAATCATGCTAATGTGAGCTAAGAGGTAGTTTCTTATATAATTGTCAATAGCCTTCTCCATCGTTTCCAGCATCAACGATTGGTCTGGAGGATTTTGGGTTTGTTGTGTCACTTTTCCCAGTTTCTGTAATTGCCTCTCTACATGTTTCTGGTAGGTAGCCCAGTTCAAAGCAACATAAGATGTGACACAAGCATATATTTTAAACAGAAACATATTAAGGTTGAGGTGTTTCATCGGTCAAGCTGGTCAGGATATTCTGAAAATCCCAGGAACAGCTTGATCTAACAGTTAGTTAGTATGGCATTCAAATTCTTTCCAGTTCATTTCAAATTTATTTGTTGATATTGTTATTCGATATTTGTTCCAAGTCTTTTTTCAGTTAGTTTTGCTTGATCTCTCATGCATGTAACTGATTTATTTAAATCGCAGCTAGTTTGATTGGAATTCTGATTGTTTTCAGTTGATTCCAAGTTTTTTTTTTGGGAAACTGCTGCGTTTCCCGTTAGGTTTGGTTGATTTTAGTAATGTTTGTCACATTTTTCAGGTATTTAAATATTTTATATAGTTTTTAATTAGTTTGCATCGAATGATCTCTGTTCTTAGTTGATTTCAGTAATTTTTTCGGTTAATTTTGGTAGTTTTGCCACTTGACTTTATTATTAGGAATGACGAAAAAAGTTTTGATTAAACTTGTCTTTCATTTCCGGAAATGTTCGAAAAATACATCATTGTAGTTTTCTAATAATCCATGTCGGTAGAAAACGTCGTAAATAATAACCGTACAATGGTGTTAAAATAAGTAAAAATTGATAAAATGAAATACTTTCTGCCATGCACATAGTACATCAACCTGCGAATTAAAATTGCACAACTGAAATAGGATTCACATACAATACTGCATTTAAAATATATATTTCTTTGAATGACACAATTTTTGTTACATATTAATACAACCGATTTAAACATTGTTCTTGCTCTGAATATCATCCCGTTGCATTTGTCTGTTTCTATATAATTTGAATCCGTTAAGAATGTGTGAGATAGGATATTCCGTACACGAATAAAGTGAGATTGTGTAATTTCAAAAATGTTACGAAGAAACGTGCCATCGTGCAGTGGTGTAACATTTTCAATAAAACTACATATTAGGTGCAGAGACACCAATGTTTTCTGGAAAACTTATTTTGTTTTGTGTCGAAAAGCTAGTGTTCCGATCTGTAACAGTTGAAATTAGTGACAGAGAGGCGAAAAGTCTGAATTTTAGTATTTTCTGGGTGGAAATAGCAACAAAGTTGAGGAAAAATAATAAATTCTTGAGAAATATTGTCATAGTTATAATTCACAATATTTTCTATTATGAATCGTCTAATTTTAATATACTTCAATGACATTATGGTCTCCAAAGGGACTCTAACGAAGCAAAAGTTTTAATGTTTTGGGAAAAAGCCAAAATATCCAGGTTTAAAACAAACAACTCTGTGACGGCATATAAAGCATTATATTACTTGTGACGTACATCGGATTTCGTAGTAAGAGAGGTTTTCTGGATTTTCAGATATTCGATTAGGTTCAATTGAATATTTATGTATTCACAATATCAGTTTAGTCGGCTCGATTTATGCCGTTTCAGTTCGGATTAAATTGCGTTTCAATGTTACAAGCAACAATTCAAAGTTTTCCACTTTTTCAATTTTCTACGCTTCACTTGAACGTAGAGGGTGTCACCCACTGAAGTAAAATATTGCACGATTTTTGGTACACCCTTTATATCGAGTACTTTGATTAAGCGTTGCATAAAAACTCATTTTCCAATCTCTGCTGTCGATATTTTCAGTTCTGCACTTGAATCAAGAGTCTCATCGAAATTAGTTGTTCATCATTGAAATTTTTTATATAAAAAACCTGTTCAACAAATTTTACAAACACTTTTTCCACGCAAATTGACAAGGTTTATACAAAACATTCATTCTAATTATATAAACGGCCCTAAAAGCGTGACATGTTAAAGGGAAAGTTTATTTTTGGCGTGGAGGATTCATTTGGGATTGAATCAGGATTGAATGGAGGATTGATATCTTGGAATCTCTGATATAATTGAAACTCGTTTACTAAATACAAATTCTCCACATTTTGGTGACAAGATGACATTATCAAATAGGATTATATGCTTAATCATACATTTTATATAAAGAAGTGATTCCTCGCTATTTTTTGACTGTAATATTTGATTTATAAGCTTGAATTCTGATGTTTGAAAACTAACAAACTTCTTTGATCTACGGGGTCTTATAGAGGATGAACTTGTTGTTCCGTCCTAAGAAATACCTTATTATTTTAGTGGAGAATTGTCAAATTATCTATTTGGGCTTTATCTGATGGACCTTCACCCAACACCATCCATAGGTTGATATGCAGCGACTCATATATTCGCAGGATCTCATTCGTTTCTGGCCTTTGTTATCCAGGATATATGTTGTGCATTGCCTCAGAGATGCCCTATGGGTTTTCCTTTTCCAGTGCTTCATGGTTGAAAAAGCATCTATTAGCCAGTCTACACTAGTACGATCCGCTCACGTCATAAACTGGTTTGTTCTTGTATTTCACAAAGCGCTCTTGTAATACTTCAGGAATGTCTCCAATATTTCGCCCTGGGCTATTATCAGTTTTTTTGGCCTAACGTAGCCTCTGGGAACTCTTATCAATTACCACAGCAGCCTTGGAGGAGGCCAGGGCATCTCTAGAGGAAAAGACTTCTTCTTTTGGTATCTTCATAAGCGAGAAGTATTATGGGAATAAAAAAAGATCTAAAAGTACAGTCCACACTGGACTTCACAAAACAGCGATAAATTATAGGAAGAAGGCCGGTAACAAAATTTGCAAAGCAAAAATACAACAGAGGGGTGGAACAAAGAAAAAGGAATAAAACTTAGTAAAAGCTACAAAAAAACAACGGAAGTGGAAGGAAATAGGCGGAAATGAGAGGTACATAAATACACCAACACTTAATGTTGAGAATCTCTCAACAGGCTGGAAAGAGACAAAAAATAATATGGGCACCAAGAAATAAGCGGATTGCAGGTGATGGAATGGCAAGCTAGTTAGCTAAGAAACTATGAGAACTGGACACTGTACCCAGAAGAAACATCTGCACAAAATGAGCAAAGTTAGTGAACCCATGTGCAGAGAATGTGAACTCCATGATGAACAGAAAAAGGCATCCGACAATATTGGAGAGTTTTCCATTCTCCCGTGGAAAAAGAGAGGATGCAGGTATTTATATCCGCGATTTTCGAACTCTGGCCATAACCATGACATCATAGCTTCTAAACAGTTTTTTAGAGACCCATATCGATAGGCTTGAACATCCTCAAGTCGTCAACACATTGCTCCAAAGATTGGATTGGATTAGAATTGAAGTGGGTCTTTGTCCTATCCCACTGCGACCTTTGTAAATTTATTGTGGTTCTCCCTATGTTTAGAGCTCGATACCTTGCTTTATTTGCTACTACTAGGAGCTACTAATGAAATAATAGCATAAATCATCTGCGTATTGGATGATTTTAATATTTTCATTCTCCAACCTGTGCATGTAAGCAGTATAATAGATATTACATAGAAGTGGGTTAAGAATAGATCCTTGAAGTAACCCGTTGTAGGCGTCATTCGATTTCGCTGATAGCTGAATGAATATTTTTTCTGATGGGTGACGGATAGGACGGTATGGGTATTTTTTCCGTACCGATCATCCGGTTCAAGAATTTGGGAGTTTGTTTGATAATGGACTACCCAGGACGAAAGGTTCTTCGGAATGAATTCATTGGATAATTATTTTACACAATTACAAATAAATGCCGTGGATGAAATAACCCCAGTGATTCTAAGGAACGCTAATAAAGAATTTGAGTGAAAAGTAAAGAAATGTTTGGATATTGGTAGATATTGGTAGATATTTTGTTGGCTACTAATTAAATTTATTGAATTAAATTTATTGATTTAACTCAATTATTGCAGTAGATTATTATAAAATTTTCGAAATTAATGCAAACGTATATCGTATTTTCCATAATATTGATTATAAAATGAAGTAGGTTTCATTGAAAAGCAAGCATCTCATGTAAAAGCAAAAATTTCCACCAGGATATATATTTTCCACTTAATTTTATAATGGAAACGTTTCTTCCTGGGTACCCTATCCGTGTACTGGACACACTGTATGAAGGTGTACTTATCTACTTGGAGAAAAATATGTTCAATATAGTGGAGTCCCGCACGTTACCAAACGTGATATTGAAGTAAATAGAATTTGCATAGAAAAATAAGATCGTAAAACCAGATGCACATGTACAATAATTTTTGACTCCTAGCCATTGTTGACAAAAGAAAATCTCCAAGTATGTTCAGAAAAAACAGCCCTTTATGAGCTCAGCAGAACCATAACCGAAATATATATTCTCATATTTCATTACTTTTCCTAGATACCAGCATAAAAATTCAACACTTCCTCGTATTCGTAAGATGAAACTTTTCTCTCTGATTGCGGAAGCTCTAAATCGTCAGGACTAAAACTTTTAAGGAAATTTCACTATCTGAAACCATTATTTTCCACTGTTCATATGAAATGTCCCTTATATCTCCCGAGTTGAATTATTCTAGGGATTTCCAAAGATGCGGCTGAGTGGTAGAAAGTATATTATGACTGAATTAGAGATGGTCGGAAAGAACATGATATAATTTTATTTGCCTTAAATAAGAAGATTTGAATGGATAAAGAATGAAAAAAGAATAGGATTTCAACAAAAATATTTTATATTCCAAATCCTGATATGCTGAATATTCTTTTAGAAAATCTAGCTACCAAAAACTTTTTCAAAAGTGGTGATATTTTTTTAATCGGTTTTTCAACGTTGGTCTATTTCTGCATCTGAGGCTAATCACCGACGCCGGGAGCACTCTACCCCTAACCGGAAATTTTGGCGAGCCCGCTAGTGCTCCAGCTAATGGTGGCGTTCTTCAACGAGCCCAACATCCATGGACTCGTGACCTCGGTTTTACGTCTCCTCCGAAAGACGGCATACCTACATTATACCTCGTGCTCATTGGGTATGATGCCTGCGAGCTGTGATGCTACTCCGCTGCCGGCTGTACGGGCCCTATACGACGGTTTTCCCTGGTATGGTCACCCATCCAAGTACTAACCACGTTCGACACTGCTTGACTGTAATTATAGCATCAAATGCGTTCTACTACAGTGCTGGGTCGCCGCCCTGGTATTATATTCAACAATTCATTCATTCATTCATTCATAATGTGATTGAAATTGAACGGATTCAATGAATGACATTCCCTTAATGACATGGCAAAATGTATTATCTATGTACCATGGTTGTACAGCTCTTTTCTATCGAATACTTCGTGAATATCCTGACACTATGTATGGAAAATAGATGTCAATAGTATTATACTATTATAACCCCTTACAAATTTAAATTCTTTCCAAAGACTGGACTGTTCACTAAGAAGAAACATCAACTTCTCGGGCACCACCGACAGACAATAAATCACAGTTTCAAGTTGAACGGGGCTGGAATATCTTATCGATATAATTAACAATTTTGGTTTGAGCATTAGGTGGAAAATATAACTTGTAGCTTATTTGCCAGTAGAAAAAATGCGGCTGCCATGGTACTTTGCCGGTGAAGAGCACTCTAATGAAATAGTCATTAGAAAAACCAATTGATAAACTACGGAATTAAGCAACAAGAGGGAATGGCATCCAAATACCATTACCAGACTTGGAAAGAATGCCATTCAATGGTACACAGACGGCTCAAAACCAATAGAAGGAACTGGGATAGGAGTGTTCGGGCCAGGAACCAAACTCCAAGTATCTTTCAAGCGGAAATCCAAGCCATAAGAAAGTGCGCCCAGGTCAATGTTGATAAAGGATACAGAAGACAAAGGATTATCATAATGTCGGATAGTCAAGCAGCCATTGAAGCACTGAGCTCTTGTGTAATCAGTTCTTAAATGGTGTGGGAATGCCAAGACAAACTCAATGAACTAGTCGAGATATATTCACCCTATTATAGATTCCAGGATACACTGGAATAGAAGGAAATGAAATAGCAGATGAACTAGCGAAGAGGGGGACTGTAATACCTTTATGGGGGCCTGAACCCTTTTGCAAAATCAGCTCCAATGTAATATTGGAAGAAGTAGGTGAAGCCGGGAAAAAGAGAAGAGCTGACTTTTAAAAAGATCTAGTAGGGCTTATAGAATCAAAGACTCTTCTGGGTGACTACAATCTGTTGAGATCAAATGAACGCATAAGTCAAAGTAAAACTGCACTTACAGTTTTAACAGGGATCCTAACGGGACATTGTCGGCTGAATGGGCACCTGAAAAAGCTCAAAATAGTGGAGGAAGAAGAATGCAGATTTTGTGGCATGGAAGAAGAAACCTCCATCCACATACTTTCCAACTGCTCAGCACTCCTAGAGCACAGCACCCAGGAGATTACTGGAAGAGGAACATTTACCCAAGTTGAAGCCTGCAGATATCCTAAAATTTCTCCGGGAAATAGGACTAAAGGAACTACTAGCTTCTGAGACTCTTCTTGGAAACTAAGTAGAAGTGAGGGGGCACAATAGATCTTTTAGGTCTCAGTGAATGTCACCCCACAATACATATATATAATTGATAAACAAAAAACGGTTTCCATAACTGAAAAATGCTCAAAATCTGTAAAAAGGCCAATGAAAAATGAAATCAAAGTCACGTTCGCACAATCCCAACTTCAGACAAAACTAATTTTCAACAATGCAAAGCAAAATTATACACAGCAGGAGAGAAATGTGTTACATTCCGTTAGTTGTTAATTACAAAAGGTCTAATTATTCTTGTTGATGTAATTAAGGTAGCGATGTAGTCAGGATAGGTCTGGCCATATAAAAAATATTCCACCAAATGAATTAATTCAGACGGCACGGGCGGAGAATATGTGCGACAGTAATACTTCAAATGCGACAATTAAAGAAAGACTTTTTCATTCGCATCCTTTCAAATTGTTCATACGCTCATTTGAATAATTCGTTTCCATGAAATGCGGGCTTTACATGGACACTGACTTTGCCTAATTTATGCATAAAGTTAATTCGTGTAGAGTTTTGATTCAAATTCAAGCATTACGAAACCAAATCACGTTAATAGACATTTATTTTGTAGAGTTCCACATCATTTGTGTATTAAATACGACTTAATTCAATATTTAACAGACTAGAATCGCCGTATATGAATCATTCTCCACCATATACATCATACATCATATACATCCCAAGTAGCAAAATAATGGCTTTATGCAATTAAACTATTTTATAAGTGTTTTCTTATGCCGAATTAAGGAGTATTTTATCACTTAGGGAGTATGACAGCGACATTTTTGAGTTTGTAGCTAAACGTTTTTATAATTATATCGTATAATTGTCTATACAATTCACCTTATAAAGATCAAACTTGGTTTTGGCTTAATATATTTTTTAACAGTTTTATATCGCATTACAAGACCGCCTCAAAAATATTTTTAAAAAGTGTTTCAAGTGCTTTATAATGATTATATTGTTTCTGTATAACACCTTTAGATTCTGCATAAAAAAATTGTTTTGTAAAAGTTATGTACGAATTGTATAAAAGCTTTGTAAGATGATAAATGAAACAGTTTTATTACGACAAAGCCAAATGCTTTATAAAATACGTATAAAATTGTTTTATGGTTTACCTATAATGGCGTCGATAGTCCCTTTATAAATGGTTTAGAGAACAAATTAGTAGTATTTTGGACAAACTCATCACAGTTTCTGCGCTTTAACTACTGAATAAAATATTTTTATAAGTGCTTACGTTTGCACCCTTAAGAAAAGACTTCAGAACTAAATGTTCACAAATTTCCGCATTATATAAAATTAACATACCTAATATCCTTAACCCCAAATAAGTATTATTGCATTTATCATTTAGGTATATCACATCCTACAATTCTTGAATATAATATAATATGGATTTATCACCCTGGAAAAAGTTAAAAAGGAGTGGACATTTCAAGAGAAATGTAAAAAAACAGATATCTGAAAATTTTTAAAAATTGTAAATCTGACAATGGTTAGTTTTCAAATTTTATCTAAAAACGATTAATTTGATGGAACAACTTTCTTTTCTTTGATGTAGTAGGTCTGTATACAGTTAAATATCAAATGTATTTGGCATTCTAGGTTCATCGAGCAGAAGGCCAGAATTAAATATAAAAATGGGCAATAATATTGTCGAAAATCTTTTAGTTAAAGGAAATCAGATTGATTCTCATAACGAAAATGTACCAGGTACTAAAATTGCTCAGGACGGAAGTGATTCTGATGATCTTCCATCAGACATGAAAGTTTGTGTATCTGTAGACTCGGCCGAAGAAGATATCACGACTATTGAGTCCGGAATAGTTAAAAAAATTGAAATAAAAAAGCAGTTGAAGATATGGGCCACAACGTATAATATAAACCTCTCAGGATTAAAAGATCTTTTTACTATCTGGAACAGTGCAATTCCTAACTTACTGCCCCAAGATCCAAGAACTTTTCTCAAGACTCCAAAAACATTAAATATAATAACTTTTGAAAATGGAAAATATTGGCACAATGGGCTGATTGAAAATTTAGTCGTTTCATTGGAAAATTATTGTTCAGACTCAATTTCTGAGATTTCCCTGAATATCAATATAGATGGGCTTCCAATATATAAGAGTTCTCCTTGCGAGTTCTGGCCAATCTTATGTAATATTTATGAAATACCACAGGTCAAACCAATCATTATAGGAATTTATAGTTGTAAGGGCAATCCTAATTCAAATAGCTGTCTACGAAATTTTGTTGATGAAATCAATCAAGTTATGAATTATGGTATATTTGTTACTAGCAAAAGGGCAGAAAAAAATAACGTCCCTTTGTAGTTTAGAAGCAAATTTTTTGGACCAAAAAAGTATTCCATGGCCATTTTCCCAGCATTCCGGCACAATCGTTAATTCTTTTGCATGGTTTTCAACAGTCTCCACTATCTTGAACATATTATATTAAAAATCTCAACTCAACCAACCAAAGTCCGAAACCAAGAAAATTTTCACTAATTTTCAGGTTATGTCATAGGGATATGTTTCAAAAAGGAGATAAATGCAGCGCAAAATAACATCTGTGCAGCTTCGAGACACTCTAAATGAGTTCTATGCCACTATTCTGTTATTTCTGTTTCTTCGTCCTTATCTCTGTGTTTCTTAAAAATGCTGATTGCCTCCTAATACGATGGTCGTCGAAAACCGATTTACATGGTTGTCACACGTAGCAAAGTTTAAGGGAAATCCAATGCATGTGCCGTATCAATATATCAATATCACTAATTAAATTGCCCAGAAACAACATCTTTGGAAACAACACCACCAAAAACGACAACAATTATTAAGGCAGGGCAGGATTGTCTTAAAATTTTAATATGGCTCAATTTAATTGGTCAATATTTATTTTATATTTTGTAATGGGTTACGTGTATTTACTATCATAAATTAAACTGAGCAATCAATAGAGTAGAGTTGCAGTGCACATAATTCCAAAAGTTGTTTATACGTAAATAATACCTGTAATAGGTAGAATAGCAAAACGCAATTTATAGAAGGAAAAATATATTAAACTTGACAACCTCTGAAATGAATAAAATCTCGGACTGCAGTTGTTTGACAAATAGTTTTATAGTGCCTATAGAAACAATGTTATTAAATAATATGGTTCTATAGAGTTTCTTATAAATTTAAAACACTGTTTAATGTTATTATTGACACATAATTATTGTATTAATTAACGCCATGTTTATTTGCGGGGTTAAGCCGTTGTCGGTGGCCGCCATTGTTGTAGAAAAATATTTTCCGATATAAAAGTACGCAATACATTACTTTTTATAGAGATCTGAGGTATTATATTTGATTTATTGAACTAATATATGACTGGAAAGGAACTTCTGATCAAAAATAATACATTTGAATGATATCACACATTTTAATATTTTCATCAGATCGTCTAATTGATGGCTAAGTTGAGGCGCTTCTATTTTTCAGTAAATATATATGTATATTTTATCAGAAAAATTCGGTGCGCAGGAAAATAAGTAGTGCAAAATGAATAAATTAATAATATACCTTCCATGTTTTTGTTATTATACATTTTTTTAAGATGGCGATTCTTTTATAAGTCCATCTTTTCGAATCATGATGAGCAAGGCTTGGAGCAATTATATCAACGTTATTCGATATTTTTCTTGTAAGTTGCCTCACAAAAGAATAAAATAATCGTATAGAATTTAACTTATAACTAGAGGGCGCTGAACAAACAGCGTTTTATCAATATTATAAAATATTTTCCAAGGTTGTATAAACAATTATTAAAATGGTTTTAAACCACTCTATACGATATCTAAGAAATATAATCATAAAGGTTGTAAAGCGCACATTAGGACAGATTATAATATTAATCTGAAAAACTTACTTATAAAATAGTTTTTTAACTATCATATTAGATGTTTTATTGAGATGATATAAGCTGGATATAAGCATATGTTAAAGAACTGAAAGATTTTATAATTTGGGCCTTTTTTGGTTGTATATATATCATATTAGAGATGTAAAGAGCACTATAGGATGATCGTAGTTCTATAAGGTATGTTGTATATCATTTTACAGAGCTCCAATAAAACTGATTTTGCTACTTGGGATCATTCACAATACAGTTCTAATTTAGCCTCCTCCAAAATCTCTTCCCTAAGCATTAAGTTCACCTTGAAAACCAGCAGCTGCATATTTTTCATATCAACCATTTAAAGATAAAGTCCTAAATTTTGACAGACTGCTTTCACCACAAAATATACGGTCTCTTCGGAAACTTGCATACGCAAGCCCCAGTAAGTTATATCGCAAATGTTTAAGAGACATTCATCATCATAATTTTTCAGGTTCATCCACTCGTTTTGCATTCTCATTTCTTCCTGTTTATTTCCACTTAAGCCTCAAGCATTCATGATAAAGACAACAAATTGGAATTTAATTATGATATTCTTAATTTTAATTTAAATGAAACGGAGTTTGTCTTGAAAATCAACAAAAAAGGAAAACATTTAATGACAGTCCCATCTCAAAACAACCAGCTGTTGCCATATCTTTTACTGTAGCTAACTGAAGCGAGTTTCTTGAAGTATAGGTTAGTTTAAGTGTTTTGTTGCCTCAGCTGCCTTGCCTATTTCAACAACTGGACTGCACCTATGGCATCAGGTGGACGGTTTTGAAACCTCATTTTCCATTCAAGGTCATCCTATCAACTTTCCCTCTCATAGGTTTGTCCGGTTATGTGGAAAGTGTTCTATTTATGTGGAAATGCTATTCTAGTCAGTTATAGTGAATTTTTCAGTGCTGCCAAGCATATTTTTATCAATAACCCCAGATAAAACTTCCTTGGAACTATTTTCTTGAAATTATCTTGAATAATTTAACTTCTAATAGAATAACCAGTGATATTTAGACAATCATCCAACCAATTCGAGTATTTTGAAATATGAATTTCTTCTTACCAAGTTCACACAGAAATATATCTTTTGATATGGCGTGTACATCTGATACGACGAGAACTTATTCCGAACTTTCCTCACGTCAAGTTGGAGCGTAAACTCCGTTTCTCGATACCAAAGATTTAAATTGCTTTCAATTATGAATCGAAGCTTTCAGTGGTTGTGAAAGCTTCGAGATAAGTAGCTCGGATTACCGAGGTTTACGAAATATGCTCGGATTAGACAAAGTGTGTGAACAGGATATTAATATAAATTATAAAATCCCCCGTCACTAAACGAGTCGCAGATGTTATCCTGGGGACGTTGATTTAATATTAAGTAGCAGATGTTCGCTAAGAAGAAGGGTAAATAATAATATTCATAAACTATCATCTTATATTATGGCACATCTCATGTAGTTTTCAACCACCTTAAAAATAGATTTTATTCGATATATAACTCCAATAATGAACTATTCATTTTTTATTTCAATTCAGTTTAATAATTCCTAATGGTTTCCATTCAATGTTAGATTAAAAATGTTCGGAATTCCATTTTATTTGCACCTATGTTTAACTTGTGACGAGTTTGGCTACTACAGTAGCTTCATCAAACGGATGGCGGAATAATTAAAATTTTCTAAATTCACACAGTGCATCAATACGGAATTTCAAGGATATTGGAAAGAGGATCGGAGAATGTTTAACTAGAAATAATGTGCAAAAAAGGTTCTAATCTTAGGTAAATAAGTTTATTAAGGGAGAATGGTTGAAGTCTATGTGGTCGTTAACAAAGTATGGGCACTCTGAACGCGCGAGGGTACTGCCCGTCACTTCTCAAATTGCTGATTTGATGTGAACTGTGACGCCATTAGTAGGAATTGCAGATACTTCCACATATTTCTCACCACTGATAACCTAATCTAACAACTGCAGACAACCAAAACGTTCACGACGTTTAGTTTCATCTGTGGGTTAGTCCCGTATTCACAAATTATTTTTCTAAATATATATTTTGATTAGATCGACAGGGTGTGTAGAGTTTTTATGGTTCATTTTATTGCTCAGTGTGGAACTTTTATTAGCTGACAATGTCCAGACAATGTATAGTGAACGACTGTAACGTGAGGTACACCCGGTAAGCTTTAATTTACTAAGATGAAGCATGTTTTATTAGCTGAAAGGTGATAAAATGATTAGGATGTTATTGTTTTCATTCATTTATACAGCTTCGAATTCCTCATGGAGAACAACGTTCAGTTTGTCTGGAAAGAGGTTTAGGGCTGGTTTATCAATGCCCGGTTAAATCTGTCAGCTACGTAGCCCTCAGCTATCTCTAGCCGCCAGTCCAAGTCTCGGTTACAATAGAAAGCGTTTATCAATACACCACATAGCTGACAGCTAGCTAACTGGAGGCTAAGTGTAATTGAGCATTTGACAACCTTGTTCGGGTTATGAAGGTGAGTATAATGTTGTCAGAGTGTAAATTTCTCATTTTAATTTGGTGTAAGGAGGATCACCCGTTACATGAAATATACATATTATTAATTTTATTCACATATTTTGTTATAACACACTGAATCAAGAATATAGAGGTGAAAGTTATTATTTATCTATTTTCATCGTGAGGTTACTCTGACAACATCGTGGAAAATTTCACTTGTCAGTGTCAAAATTGTGGTACTGTTATTTTTATTTCGTCTATGTTATGCTTTGTTGAGTTGTTTGCATTCGAGTATATTCACAAAAAAAAGATTTCCCAATTTCACGAGGGCAGAGCGACAATTATGTACTTATAAAAGTAGCCGTTCACCATAAAAGTATAATAGAATGCAAAAAGACGGATGCTGTGACTTGGCGAGAATAGCTGGAATTTGTTGGAGTATCATGAGAACACATTGGGTTTAGATAGTCGAAACCGAGTATTTAACTCGACATCATCGAGCTCTTCAAAGGGATTCATCCGTTCTTCAACAGTATATGGTCGTCTTTCGTACTCTACAAATTCCAATATTTCGCCAAGCTCCAAGCTCTTTATCGAAAAGGTCGTCAAGTTCCTCAAGATCCATTGACAATAAAAATGGAATGAAATAGGTACACACAGAGCCTGGATGCTACTAAACTACTACTATAAATGAATCAAATAAGCCTATCGATTTCACCCTAAACGATAATAACACAATCAAATTTAAAGTTGAAATAATCTTTGTTGCAAAATTTAAGCAAACATGAAAAAATCATGACACAGTTGTCAGTTAGGATCTATGGTTAGAATAACGAAACACCACTATCTCTTATTTAACTGTATTTTCTATGGTTAACATCAACTTGATAGTGGCAGCTAGGATAGACGAAAGTTTGACTGGCAGCTAATGCAAACTGGTATTTGATAAACAATTTGACCAACAGCTAAGATTTAGCCGAAGGCTACAATATTTAACCGAGCATTGATAAACCCGCCCTTAGTTGAAGTATACTCAGTTTATTGCATTGTTGTTGAACTACATTCATTTTTCTTCATGCTTCTCATTGAAATATGAGAAAAAAGCATTCGGAATAATGAATGAAGCTGTTGTAAAAATTCCGTAATAATGCACTGTATAAATTGAAAATTTTTCATTATACAGTAATAAAGCTACTGCGTCACAAGTTTAAGTTCAGCATAGGTTCAAAGATACTGAATATTTGATGAATTCAAACTGTTTTCTCTCATCGTGTCACTTTTTCTATTACTTCTTTCTTCGGACTTTATCAAAAGCTTTTTTCATATCTATAAATAGTATAATTCATATCACTTCCATTTATTCCAAGTTCTAATAAATGATTTTGTCGTTGGAAACGCTAGTAGCGGAATTATATTTTGAGTATAAATTGAAATTGGCAGTATTTACTGCCAGCTATATATTTCTCAACACCAATTTCGTGCAATATGTTTCCGAAGCATCCTGAAGGAATTTCATTTCAGTTCCGGAAAGTTACTGAGAATGAAATACAGTGTGTTAAAAACTTCGTTATTTAATGAATATTGAACTCCTCAATCCCACTATTGCAATATGCACCACTTACACTTAAACTCGCTTAAGCTTCAAACTAGCTTATGATTTTGATTACAGATGTTAAACAAGATTAAACTTAACCACCCAATATTGAGGATTCAATTTTTCACTCTACTTTTCAACTCTTTTGAGTACAACTCCATAATATCCGATAAACATGGTTGTTGAAGGATTATTGCATTCCAATGGCATGGGATGAAACATCTGTTTACTCTTTTAGTATATTCATTGTTTGGAGGATGCAACGACCTCTTTTACTGTTATATACCTATGAACTAGTGAGTGAAAATACACAAAATAGGCGCCAGTGTTACAAATTTGATCAAATTGATTGTAATTGAGTATATATTCTATTAGTTTGACAGTTTTTTTGATCCAGATTAAATATGTTTCCCCAAAACAATAATCCATATCACGTAATTTTGAAACGCAAATACTTAATTGCCTCTGGCTGCGTAAATCCACTTCGTTTGCTTTTAGTTTGTCCGATATACGAAAGATAAATATGCGGTGATGGATGAGTAGTCCCGAGATAGGGCATTGAAAATTAGTGCCGGGTATGGATTGATAATACTTTTTTTCGAATGATTGATGGGTGAAAATTACTTCGATGCATCGAATTGTCATTTGGAAGGATTCGGATTAGATACGTAATCGGTAACAAAAAGAATTTCATGAATAGATATCTATCGATGAGTATAATCTTACCAAGCTGATTATAAGGTATCGGATCTTTTTTTAAACATTGAATTACACCGAGAAAAAGATTTATTTGTGACAATTAAAATCTTATTATCTTATGTCAAATAAAAATGATTTTCCATATGGCCTAGGTAATATTTGATTTGTCGTTAAAAAAGGATTTGTTTCAAGTTCGGAAAGTAATATTGCTGATGTATAAAAACATATTTATTGTCATTAATAGAATGAATTATTAATTGAAAATTATATTTATCCTTGTACAAATGTGTAATATTTGACTCAGACATTATTTATTAAGGTATAATGACAAAATAGTTATATTAATCTTTGAAAGCATTTAAATTAAAATTAAGTAGTCTTCCAATAACAAATACTTATGTTGTATTGTTTTATTATAGAAAAACTAATTTCATGGCAAAATGATATTTCTTCATTATGAAGAAATGTATTGTCTCGGTAAAATATATTTCTTCACCATAAAAAAATATATTGTCTGGGTTAACGTTACGTTTTTTATTTGTAAAAAATGTATCGTCCCAGCAAATTATATTTTTTTGTTAGAAACATGTTTAGTAGGAAAGCAGGATAGAAATGAAAAACTTGTACTGCTGAATATTATCATACATTTATAAAAAGAAAACCATACATTTTTGATATGAAAACCATACATTTTTGATATGAAAACCATATATATTTTTAAGATGAAAACTATATGCATTTTTAAGATGAGAACCATACATTTTTTAAATGAAAACCATACATTTTTATGAAGAAACCATACAATTCTAAAAAGAAGACTATACATACATTTTTGGAATGAAAACCATACATTTATAAAATTAAACATACCTACATGATCTAAGAAATAACCAACAATTGTATCTACATGTTTAGGTACATTTCGCTTGCTTGCTACTTATCTACCTACTCAAATATATTTTCTGTACGTTAGTTGTGGCATTACTTATTCTTTTTTCTATCCCAATCAAAAACGTTCCTGGAACGTGCACTTCACTGGATTCCATTTCTAGTAGACTATCATATCGTTAGAATGTCATAAAATAAAATATTTCATTTCACATTTTACCAGAGGTGTAATCTACTATGAATGGACCTTAATAAAATTTGACAACAAAGTTTTGTAGTCTCAAACTTATATATCAAATATATTATAAATATTAAATATTATTGATTGTCCAGTTGTCATATTTTTTTCGTTGTGTCAGATAGGGACCAAAAATTATTTCATTACTATTAATCTTGACAACGGTAGCTGGAACGCTACCGAAACGTCGAAATAAAATATAAAAAACATTATTGTGGTTTGATTCCCAAAAAATAAGAGAAAAAAGAATACTCAAATATAATTAACATTTATTTTCTCACCTTCAAAAAGATCTCACAATTCTTGTAATAGCCATGAGTTTAACAATTCATTCGTTTCTATTATTAAACTCATTTTTGTCCAAAGCACTTTAACCACAAACATAACAAAAACAAAATAACCTGCAAAATTGCACAAATTCTTCTAATTTCATTGACTGACGCCAAACGACCGGTATACCTACATATACGATTCTGAATAATAGGGCAGGCTGGGGTGAGAATTCTTTAGATTAATTGCCACATAATTTTTAGGCTAATGTGATTTCTTTCGGGTAAAGAAATATCATGTGATTTGGAGTAATTTTTTTTCTCAACAATAAATGTACAATTATACGCAAATACTTATTTTTTCGGTATAAAGTAGATCTAAATTGAGGCTAATAATCTATAGGCTTATTTAAAAAAATGTATATTTCTGTCAAAACTTTTAAAATGGTTTACTCTGAATATTTAAAGTATTGTTCTGAAGTGGTTGAGTATTATTCAAGATATTATGTTTTTTTCTGGGTAATAAAAACAATTTTTACCCAAATAGCATCGTTATATTTTATAACAAAATTAAATATTGTGCTTTGTGAACTATTATAGTTTCTGAAGAACAATTGTATGAAGAACTGCATAAAGAAGAACAAATTTCTTCACATTGAAGGAATTATTTTTTATATCAAAATTTCCCAATGTTTTCACGTTAATATGGATTCTTAATAAGGAATAAGCAATGTTAGTAATAAACAAAGAGGAATCAAACAAATCAGTTTCTTTGTCTATAAATAACTCTTCTCTCGGTGTAGCTAAATGGATGAATTTCATGGGTATACTACTGAATCCTCCTTTGTCGTAGCTAAAATGACAGATATTATGTGTTTATCACTCGTCTACAGGGTATTCACCTCTGTATTGACGTTTTATAAATGAAGTATAAGTCAATACGAGGACGGAAAGTGACTTTTTATTAGCGGCTTGCAGATACCTTTGTCATATGTAACCTTCTAGGCAAAATATCGCATACCAGTTCGGTTGAAGTATTTATTTCATAAGCCATCTCACGTACTTTTATTCGACAATCGCTACAAGGACACAGATTCTATCAACCATTTCTGAAGTAGTTATAGCAAATGATGCCCTGGACGTTAAGCATCTTCCTTGTTCAAATGGCCTCTTTCAAAAGAAGAGGACCATTCCCAAATCATCACATGGCACGGAGCACATTTAGGATCATATTATCCACGTAACTTTCCATTGGTCTCTCCAATCTCTTCCCGACAGTAGGATTAATATTTGGTTAACACTCGAAATTCTTTTTTATTCATATTCACCCAACAACGAAAACAGTTTTCATAAAATCAGTATTAAAACTAATATATCTGTCAGATTTATATACAATTTCGACAGAAACATGGCACCTCTTTTATTCACCGGCCAACTGCGTTTTTATATTCATTGTTAGATTGTAGATTGGAGAAATGACGCGTTCATTTATTACTGTTGCATCAACCAAAACTACAAACCACTCCACCGTTGCATCGAGGTGGTGGATAAATTTGGTGGTTTACAAAATGACAACTTAACCTCAAAAACCTAACGATTTTTTTGAAGCGGTCAAAGAAATGAACCAATCAATAGAAATAAATTCAAAATGTGGTAACAAGGTATTTACGGCACTACTAACAGCGTCAGAAATTGAAAAAATTTCAAGTGGAGCTGTTAGATGAACTGCTACTCAGAGATCTAGAGGCTAAAATAACTACAACACTTTTCAAAGTATCTTTATTAATTTCGTGAATTTTGCTAATAGGAATAACAACAATCAACTTGGAAATAGATTGCCAGTGGTCAGATGATTTAAATTTAAACCTCAGAAAAATCACTCTTCCGTCAAACTGCCCTCGTAAATATGGAATGATCTCCTTACTTCATAAAATCAAACAATGGATAAGTAATTGCACTATCAAGAGGCACTTTGATCTTATTAGATGTTGATTCAAGTGAGTAGATTTATGTCTATGAAAAAATGCAATCCCGTAAGTTGTTTGACCAATAGAAGAATAATTAGGTGTATATCTTCCTTTTTTTCTCGTTCAGTCTCCGATAAATATTAGCTTTTACTGAGAGTTGCCAAGTAGTCCGTTCAAGTTATTTTGAAAGATCAAAGTTAAAATCCTTTCCATCAAATAAAAGAGTATTAAGTTTCGATAGGAGATACGGTCTATTTTGAAGTAGTTGCAGTCAGGTTTTCATGCTACGTCAGATAACTTTGTTGTTTTGATCGTTCAATTTAAGGAATAAACGAATTTTATTATTATTTCTGCTACTTTTTCACGAAATTAAACCACAATCTTTTTTATGTTTTTCATTTTCTATTTTCTTCCATATTTTCTATTTTGGAACGATACCGTTGTCAAAATGAATTAACTTTCCAACGTTGAAATGAGAAATCATTGTGGTGCAATTAATTTCCCAAAAAAGTATTTAACATAATAATGAACACACCACAAGGAACATACAGAAGATAACGAATTTCAAATTCTTCATCCTCTCTTTCAAGTCATCTTGATTTGTAACTAGTTGTTCATGATATACTTGTAATTCAATAAATCTTCAGAAGAGAAGTGTATAGTATAACTAATGTTAATGTGATGACCTTGAATTGTATTACAAATTTTATGCAGGTTAATTTTAATCCACTATATTAATTTGAATTACATTTGAAAAGCATTATTTCACAATGTTCTCTGAAATGATCTCCTAACTTTATGAAATCAAACAATGGATAAGTATAATTGCACTATCAAGGGGCACTTCAAATTTTGATTCAAGTGAGTAGATTTGTGTCTATGAAAAAATTTAATTCCGTAAGCTGTTTGACCAATAGGAGAATAATTAGGTGTATAGCTTCCTTCTTTTTTCGTTCAGTCTCCGATAAATATTAGCTTTTACTGAGAGTTGCCAAGTAGTCCGTTCAA
>CAJUYI010001960.1:0-20752 GCA_910591695.1 Galerucella pusilla
AAAGGTGGATACTTTTATCTGAAAAGCACTGTATAGTGAAAATGTATGAAAGATAATTAATATATAATTTTTTCATTCCTTTTTCCAATAAAAATATGTAAAAATTAATTTATCACCTTTTATTTATTATTTACAACCTTAACTCTCATCGAAGATTGAAAAAAATTTCTGATTTTTCCGCAGTGCAGCAGAGTCGCGCGGATGCGGAACACATACTTAGTTTACCGACTTTTTTACGGACAATGATCGGACGATAAAAACGCAAGAGACTTTTTTTATTGCAAAACACTTCCCTTACACGGTGGTATTTTTTATTCCTCTCCACCTTCCTCCCAGCGCGAAATATTGAGAAGTTTCGAAAAAAAAAAAGTTTTTTGATTTTTTTTTTAATTTGGCAAATCGATAGACTGATAAACTTTTTTTATACATACTTTAGGGTACTTATGAAAAAAAAATCAGCCGTATTGCTAATTACTTGTTCTTTTGGTCTAAAATGACCCATACCGACTGGCCTATAGAAAAACAAGTTTTCCGCGTTAGAAAGATACAAGGTCAAAATTATAAATCAATACCTACATATAGAAATTGTCATAATATTATTCCGTTCGACGTTATAATATAATAAAGGACGTTTTGTGGTCGCATTTTTTATTAGTTATTATCCGATATTTCGGCTGTGCATCAGAAACTAGGTACAATAGATCTGAAAAGGTTAGGTTAGCTCAGAAACTATCCAACATATAACGAAACTTTGGCATATTTTATAGAAAATTGTTTATCAAATTTTTCTAGCACTCATGACAACAAGAGATTACAAAAAAAACCTATATATTTAGATAACATATTCATCGCACGGAACCACTTTTCACTCGAGTAAACGATTTTTAATCATATAATGGAAAAAATCATTTAGTTGCAATTAAATCTTTAACGATTCCGTCTCGATTATCTTCATTTACGACCATTAAAACTATCCACTCAAAAGTTAATATGCTTCGACAAATAGGTATTTAGATCATAATAGGAAAGTAATCTATATTTTGCAATGCAATGTCTAAAGATTTAAGAAATTAAAAGATAAATCCGATTAACACAAGAATATTGGTCAAGTTTGATGGACAAAAAGGATAAAAACAAGTTCATTTACAGTAAATATCAGAATAGGAATTAATTATTATATGGAGGTAAAAGTGAAAACATACAAAGCATACCTATCTAAAATAGATTTTCACATGAATTCTTTCATAAATCATATTCTTTTAATCATTTGTTGGTATCTAGTTCGCCAGCAGCGCCGATACAAAAAAAACATACAATTTTTATTACTGAAAGTCAAATACACAGCTTAAACACCTAAATAAAATCAAGGATAAAATGCAACTCAAAATACTGAAGAAATCTGGATAAAAGCTTGTGTGGTTTTCTAGTAAATCAAATCAAAATATTAATATTAGAAATTGTTACCCTTTCACAATATTTCCCTACGGCGACAATGGGGTATTGTTAGAAATTATAAATTGCTAGCTTATTATAGTTCTCAGATTTAATTATAAAGCTGAAAGCTTTGGAAGAACATTATTGTACTCACACAAAAGATACATTTCTTTGAATTCCTACTAATATACCGAGTTTTACGTATTCCTCGACTGTATTATGAAGTTTGAAATATCCACTAGAATTATTTAAGGTTACCCAATATTTCTTTGAATAGATACCTACAATGTTTGCTGTTCCTATAAAAATTTCAATTGGTTTTATAAACATATTTCAATGAATTACACAAGACTAATAGTTCGTAACCACAAGAAAAAAGTAAAAGTTACAGACAAGTCTATACATAATTATTATATTTTAAAATAAAACTTACCTTAAAGAAAGAACTTCTACAGATGGCATTCTTCTTAACAAAGATACGTCTTCGAGTTCACTACCCCTAGAAAATCAGTAAAATGTTCATATCCGTTTCAGACTAATTAATTTAATTATTAACTTACCAACAATTTAATCTCTTAATTTTTCCCAGATCTGATATTTTCGTTCTGGCAATAACCATTTCTTCTGTTAATTTCTTCGCCATTTTTTATTTTATTATTTCAAACACAAAACTTATGATAAAAACTTTTCAACGATTAAATTTTAACATTTTTAGTTTTTCATCAACGACACGAACACCGCCAATACTAAAAACAAACTGATTGATTTGATAGTTCATTGTCAACACAAAAAAATAATAAACAATCTGTCAGATGACATCTTTAACCCTATATGATTTCAGCCACCTCCTCTTCTTCATTTTTTTGCCCATTTCTGTCATAGTGGAGAAAAGGAGAACTACGTTCTTCTTCTGTTTTGTTAGATCGCTACTCCAGTATGTAATAATCATCTACCATAAATTAATATTATTTTCTGTCATTAGTGACATTAGATATAATATCGATTAATAAAAAAAATCATTTAAAATAATGTTTGTTGCATGATTAGGGCTAGAAGATATTTTTTGTCCATGAAATTAACCACATCTTAGAGAGTTTAGTATTTATGTAAAAGGTGTGTATGGTTTATTTTCGCAAAAAATCTAAATTCGTTTTGACGCAAGCGCAATTCTAAATCAAATCTCGAAGTCACTCGATTTTCTGGGGACGGCCTGCAAGGTGGCAAGGTTAGTTAATTATATTTTTTCCATATACTTATTATTTAAATCTACAACTTTCAATCAAGTTTTAAAATTTTAATTTACAAGTATTG
This sequence comes from Galerucella pusilla, assembly GCA_910591695.1. Lineage (NCBI taxonomy): Eukaryota > Metazoa > Arthropoda > Insecta > Coleoptera > Chrysomelidae > Galerucella > Galerucella pusilla. Next base: position 2,746 of record CAJUYI010001960.1, read on the forward strand.
TTTCCCAGTGTACACCAACCTTCCTCTAAGAATTTGTCTAATCAGTTTTAACAATTTTTTTTATGCTTACATAATAGCTTTAGTGAGAATATCTTTTTTAGGCTAGGATATGTTCGTAAATTACGGTAGTTTCGGAAAGGTACTCCCTTTGTTAGCCCAAAATGGGCAACAACAACAACAAAGGGGTATGGCCACCCTCAAGGCAATTTCAATGCGTCTGAAATCCGTCAAAAACATTCAGAAAATTACTCAGTCCATGAAGATGGTGTCGGCTGCCAAGTACGCCAGGGCTGAAAGAGAATTGAAAGCTGTACGCCCCATCGGTGATGGAGCAAAACAATTTTACGAAAGGGCAGAAATTCAAGGAGTTCCTGACATACCCCAAAAACTGGTAATAGCTATCACTTCTGATAGAGGTCTTTGTGGCGCCGTTCACACCAGTGTTTCTCGTCACATCCGTACAGAATTGGGAAAAGACGATACAAACATCAAAGTAGTTTGTGTTGGAGATAAATCTCGCTCCATCTTACAACGTATCTACGGTAAAAACATCATACTAGCTTGCAACGAAATCGGACGTCTACCCCCAACTTTCATTGATGCCTCAAAATTGGCTGATGCTGTTTTGAAATCCGATTACAAATTCAGTGCTGGAGAAATTGTTTACAACAAATTCAAGTCTGTCGTTTCTTACAACACACAAACTTTGCCAATGTTTAGCTTGGCTGCTGTTACGGTGAGTTCTTATCTAAAATTTATTATATATAAGTTTATTTGTGTTTATTGTTTACTTTCAGGCTGCTCCTAAACTTTCTATCTACGATTCTTTAGATGATGAAGTTGTTCAAAGTTATTTGGAATTCTCATTGGCTTCGCTTTTATTCTACGCAATGAAAGAAGGAGCTTGCAGTGAACAATCATCTCGTATGACTGCTATGGACAACGCCAGCAAGAACGCTGGTGAAATGATTGACAAGCTAACATTGACTTTCAATCGTACCAGACAGGCCGTTATTACCAGAGAATTGATTGAAATTATTTCTGGGGCTTCTGCTCTTTAAATTTCAGTCTTATGAAGATTATTAACAGTTCTGAGGATTCGTGTATTTTGTATCTTCAATTTTTTTGCAGGTTTTTCACTAAATTATATTTATTTTCAATTCATAACATAAAAGGTGATGGGTTTCTTCAGCTGAAAAGAGTGTGGTAAAAAAAAATTGGAAGTAAGCCCAAATTCTCTCGATATCCAAACTTTTTAGCCCCTTTTATCTGCTGTAGGAGTTCTTCGAAATGGTGGAAGATCGTTAACTTTAGATACTTTTTTTATTTAAATATAAAATGCGAATAATTTATGCAGAAATTTTAAAGATAACGATATAGAATCTTTCAGTAGCTCTTTAAAAAAATAACGATTGTAGACATGGAAATAATTGTAAACAGATTCATAAAAATTTAAGTTAAAAACATTTAGATCTTAGGTGCATAATGTAGATTGATTTTTTTTCTTTATACACAGCTCTGAGTACGGCAGTGATTATGAATATAAAAAGAAAGTAAGCCCAAAATTTTCCAATGAATTTTTTATATTAATCTTCACTGCTTTTTCAGATTTTGTTGTGATAATGAACTGGTGGAAATAAAAACTTTGTATATACTCGTAGTTTTATATTTAATCACCTTTTCTTTCCTAAAAACCCACAAAATCCTGTAACTAACAGTCAAATTATCTCAAGGCACAGTTAACGCAGGGCTGCACATCCACTTTTTGTATCACAAACAAAGTCGCTTAAGTATCAATTCAATTCTGGTTCAGATTCATTTTCATTATCACTACCACTGTTTTCTTTTTCACTTTCCTCCTCCTCGGAATCTTCATTTTCAAGTTGTGTCACCAATATTCTATGTTTAATTTTAATTTGTTCTTCCTTAACCTTCTCATCTTGATCTTTTAAAATTACGAGTGATTCGGCTAAAGATATTAATTTCGTTGGTTTGTTACATTTACTCCAATCTTCCATAGTTTTAAAAACCTTTTTCTCTGTATGCACTTCTTTGATATTGTTTAAAGTGCTAAAGGGTTTATATCGATCTTTTATGGGGATCTTTTCTATTTCGCATAATTTTTGGACGTGTTTATCGGCTTCTGAAAGTTTTAGAGCTGAAATGGAATTCTCTATATCTGCTAGTTCTTCTCTATATTTAATTTCATTCTTTACTTTTTGGTGGAAGTTTTTTACGAATTCTCCTTTGTCTGGAAGTTTTGAAAGGAGAGATTTGTTTTTCAAGAGAATTTCTTCTCTCTGTAGCACTTCCTTTAATTGTATTAAATTCATTTTCTTCAGATTTTCTTGTTTTCTCGGTGCTGTGGGATTAGAAATAGTTGCCATGCCATTTGTTTTGAACAGTATGAAGTTGGTCTGGTATCTGTTGACACGTTGACAGGCTGGTTACACATATGTCATTGTTGGAAAAAATTAGATTAAAAATTAAAGAAATTTACTGGTCACGACAGTGTATATTAGGAACACAAGTTCATTTTGAAATCGTACTATTTTTATTTGTTGTTACTTCTGCTTGCTGTCTACGCTACATAGATGCAGTAAAAAAAGAAGATATTAAATTATAAAGTAAGGTTATGTAGTCGAGCACGAGCGTTGACGTATACAAATTTATCTCAATATCTTATCAATTTAAAAATACCGATAACAATGCTAAATTTATTATCTAAGTCGAGTTATATATTCGTGCTTTTTTACTATGCCGTCATTCCGCTCGGTTATTTAACGAAGTAAGTAGTTTTGAGGTAAGTTTACTTTATCAACAGTAATTATAATGTGTGCTTTATTGTTTTTTTGTTTGTATTGGGATGTCATTCAATTTTTTAGTTGTTTGAATAAAAATATTGAATGTTTTAATAACCCAGTGTTGTATTTTTCAACAGTTTTGATGTACTTGTAATTCAATTGTATTGGATATAAATCAATAAGGTAACATAATATAGTTTCTGTTGCATTTTATAATTAGTTTTAGGTGAAATAAATTAGTTGTAATACTCATTTATTGTTTTAGGTGGTGGGTTACAGTTGAAAAAATGAAGGGTAACAGCACAATTTTGGTGACTGGTGGTGCTGGCTACGTAGGATCTCACACAGTAGTGGAACTACTAAAAAATAATTATACCGTAATAGCATTAGATAATTTAGTTAACTGCTACGCTGTTGGATCGGAAAAACCAGAAGCTTTGAAAAGGGTGGAAAAAATTACAGGGGAAACTGTTACATTTTACAATGTAGATATCAGAGACCGAGAAGCTTTGGATAAAATTTTTAAGGCTGTACGTTTATATAACATGCACTTAACAATAAGCACTTGCAATTTGTCATTATAAATTTGTCATTGCCATACAGTTTAATGGTTTTAACACTTTTTTAAAATGAAAATTTTGCATTAACATATCTCATCATTTTTAAGGTGTAAAAAGTTGCAGGGATTTTTAATTTCCATGAAAAACCAGTAAAGATGAAATACAAACTAAAATCATTTAGAAGTATTTCATCTTTATTTTATAACAAAACTACTAACTTTTAACATCTAACATACATTTTCTTCCAGCGTGTGTTAATTTTTCCATGTTGTTTTCAATTTTTCGATTTATTCAAATTTTTAGCATAGAATCGATGCTGTGATACATTTCGCTGCTTTAAAAGCAGTGGGCGAATCCGTTTCTGTCCCCTTAAAATATTATCAAAACAATATTGCTGGATCTTCTACTCTTTTTGAGGTAAGTGCAACAAGTGATCATGAAAAATGTTTTTTTTTTCTCATATTTGTCATTTCAAAAGAAGGAGTTGTTTATTGTACTTTGTAATTAAAATATATAACTGTAGGTTATGGGGTGTAATGGTGTAAAAAAGGTTGTTTTCTCATCATCCGCTACTGTTTATGGTAATCCACAATTCTTGCCAATTACTGAGAGCCATCCGACCGGACAGGGGTGCACCAATCCATACGGAAAGTCTAAATATTTTGTTGAGGAAATTTTAAAAGATGTCTGTACATCAGATCCGGTAAGTATTTTACTGTGTAAACAGATCACCCTGTGTATTAACGATGACATATTTTTAAAACTTTTACTTGACCTACTTTAATCTTTTGTCTTTTTTTAAAGTTTTTCTTTATTAGATTCTTCGACCTTGTGTGGAAGGTTTACTCACCAAAAGTATTTAAATAAACTACCAACATTCATGACATTCTTAACAACAAATGAGTAGTTTTTTTCCCAAAGGTCATATAAACATTCATACAGTTTGATTTGTAACAAAAGATTTTTGTGCAAAATTATTTTTTTTTTTTTAGGAATGGAAGGTAATTCTATTGAGATATTTTAACCCAGTTGGTGCACATGAATCCGGGCTTATTGGAGAAGACCCTTCTGGGATTCCAAACAACCTTATGCCTTATATTGCCCAAGTAAGTTTTGAAAACTATTTATTATTGGACCACTGGGTATATCAAAGATAATATCTATATTTGTTTAATAATTGTAGTCTGCTTATATTTTCCTAGGTTAGGCAATTGAATTTAGTTAACTAATCTTTTAATTGATAATTGATATGTAAATCAAGATATTTTTGTAAAAAAAAACATGTATTCGCTAAAAACAAGTAATTGAATAAGATAAGATAGTTGAGTAAACAAAATGTTATTCATTTCAAGTGAGAAAGTATTTTTTAATCAAGTGTTGGAAACTTAAGTTTGTATTTGTTTTGAAAACTCACGTAGGGAACTGAATAATGACACCTGACATCTCTACTAATTGTTTGATCACAGAATACGCCGGAGTGCGTTTATAAACGTTACAGAGTACACATCTCTCACACTTTTTTGACAAGCATCGTTCATAAATATACTTTGACATTTCCAATGTACACATTGGGTTCCAGACCGCGGAATGAAGCGTGGTAATATTTCATCGAGTTTGCGCTCTTCAAAAATGTAAAATAAGAGGTAGTTTTTGTAACCGGCTGGTTACCTAGAAACAAGAAAGTACAAATACAAAATTTAAGAAAGAAACCGTTCCAATACAATCTCCACATAATTTTCCATTCGTTGTGGAGCAACTTTTTTTTTTTCCAAGAGACACTATCGCTCTCGATGTCAATATCATCGAATAAATGATATTTTGCACCTAATGCAGCTGCCAATGTTACAAATTTACGTTGGTTTTGGTTCATTAATTAAAATTTGACAGTTATATTACCAATGCGTTCACAAATCACGGGTTACAATGTGCTCCATTTCAAATGTCAACCAATTCCATTACAGAGTAAAGTGTTACTTTGTACATTCGTTTATGAACGCACCCGTGTATTCTGTGGTTTGATCTTTGACGTTTGTCTTTGAACAGTTTTTTAAGGTTATGTTTCTGCCATAAACTGTTTACGAAAAGGAGGACATTTTGTACAATAATTATAATTTTTAGGTAGCAGTAGGACGTCGAGAAAAACTCCAAGTGTTTGGTAACGATTATTCCACTCCAGACGGTACAGGAGTTCGCGATTACATCCACATCACCGACCTCGCCATCGGCCATTTAAAAGCCTTAGAACGTATCTTCTCATCTTGTTTTAATTCATGGAAAGCTTATAATCTAGGAACCGGTCGCGGGTATTCGGTATTGGAAATGGTAAAAGCCTTTTCAGAAGCTTCTAGTAAACAAATCAAGTACGAAATTGTGGAAAGAAGAGAAGGAGACATAGCTTCTTGTTACGCAGACGCTACTTTGGCGAAGATTGAACTTGATTGGCAAGCTACCAGGGATGTAAAAGCTATGTGTAAAGATACTTGGAATTGGCAGAAAAAGAATCCTAAAGGATTCCAGACCACTTCTTGAATGGTTTATTAATTTTAAACTGGGAATAAGTAAGATTAGAAGATTCAAATATGTAATTATAGCATTTCTTTGTACTTTAAGCAGCTTTTACGTCCTAAATTAATGCTTATTTCCAGTTTTTACATATCGCCTTATTTATCATCATCACACAAGTATTTACATAACTATTGAAACGAAAATAAAATGCACAAATGAACTGGATATACTTAACATAACTAAATATTTTTTTATTATCAGTATTTTTTCATTTTTTATCTTTTATAATGAAGTTTTTCATTTTGTTCTACCTCAAAACAGCATTTAAGGATCTGTAATTGTTTACAACATTCCTTTCAGTTTTTTTACTACTTAACATTTGGAAATTACTTACATTTTCTTCAGAAAAAAACCTGTTGCTTCAAGTTGGCAACCCTACAAATCTAAAATTTTTCCCAACTCTTAAAATGACTTCTTCAACTTCATAAAACTGCTATTTAAATATTTATTTTATTTATTGTTGTAACATATCTTGTGTGTATATAATTGTTTATGCTTTTAAATTATAATCTTGATATAAATACTTGGAGTTTTTTCATGCTTTATATATCCACTTCAGAGTGATTTAAATTTCATTATTTTAAAATGTTGAATTAATATTAAATCATTTTGAAACTAGGAGAAAACTTCGACTATGAATCAATACAGGTAAATGTAAATAAAATTGTGTTGCTTCAAAACAAACATTCTTATTGGGAAATATACTTATTTTTTTATCAAGACTAGGCCTTTTTTATACCCTTATTCCTTTAGGTTTTCTATAAAATAAGTAAGTATAAAAATCTTTTATTTCTTTTCTATAATAAATAATAAACATTTACAATAACTATAATACTTACTAATATCAGTACATGTTACACATTAATATAATTACAAGTCTTTTTATTTAACCTGTACATATTTAATTACAGCCAATTACGAATAAATGCAAGATCTATATCATACCAAGCTATCTCTGTTGAGAATTGAGAGTATACACTAAATTATTTCTTAAAGTAATAACTTTTTTCAAATCACTCACCAACTCTTTAGGTAATTCTAGGGTATCTGCCTCTTCTGGATTCTTTAACAAATTTCTAACAGTTAATAAAGCACTGTATCTTAAACTATGTAAAGGTACAGTTATATAAGCTCGTATTCTAGCTTCATAATGTTCTGGTATTACTCTATCAGGAAATTTTTCTTTAAAAAATTGTCTGATTGTTTTTGGATGGTAAACAAAATGTTTGTCTATGAAGAGTCTGTCTTTTGTGTAATAATCAAATGCCGCCCACAAATGTGAATTGTAAGTATTGACATCAACAAAATTGTCTTTCTTCAACACCCTGTATCTCACGTAATTTCCGGCGTAGTTAATCCAAACCATTTCGATCACTCTATCAGTGTTGTTTATAAAACGAATAAAAGCACTACATCCCCTTGTACCTGACCGATTTTCTTCATCTTGTAAAATAATATTGGGTTCGGGCATTGTCAAATCAAATCCTAGTTCATTAGCATGCCGTGTGAGTTAGGCTTTAGGTGAAAATGGCTGTGTGTGCAGCGGTTGTAGGAAAAGATGTAAGTTTTTTTTAAATTCTTGAATATTTTCAATTTAAAATAATAGCTTTTTGTTGAAACTTGTTTTAAAGATTGTTTATTCCAAATTACAGATGTTCACTACACACCCACTTTTGTGACAAACTTTTTAGGCCATCCACAGTTTATTTTGGTTCATTCATTAGAGTGACATTTGACATAGTTTTTACTCTTCTTTTTTTGTAAAAAACAACTTCACAGTTCCTGGCAGCCAGTAATTTGAAAAAAATGTTTTTTCAGAATTCTCCAAAATTTTTTACGACCATAAATCCCGATGAAGAACTACATTTTCAATACAAAGTTCTTTCGTCGCTAGATGTGGTGGAAGAAAAATTAAATTCTGGACAAAAAGGTGGAGCAGATATGAGAGAATTATATTTAGGAATGCTGCTGTCTTTAGAAACACATAAAATGTAATATCCGTAACTGTTTATCGATTATTATTATCTAATATTGAATATTTTTGTAGCTACGGATACGTTACAAATACTAAAATCAAATTTATAATAATAGTAGATTCCACAAACATGGCTATAAGAGATAACGAAATTAGATCTGTAAGTCTTTGTTCCTCCAAATATTGCATATTTTAAACATTTTAAATATTTTAGATGTTCAGAAAGATTCACTCTGAATATGCCGATATAGTCAGCAACCCTTTTTACATTCCAGGAGAGCCAATATGTTCAAAGTAAGTAAAAGTTCTTATTCAATTGTTAATAATAATAAAAACACTTACTTTTCAGGTCTTTCACTTTGAATATAAAAAATATAATGACCGGTACTGTTTAAGAGCAATAAATATAGGTATATAACAGGTGTTTTTTATTTTTACTTCTATTATTTATGATAATAAATAAAGCTTTTATTGTGTTCTCTTTTTCTCTAAAATTAAATCAAATGTGTAACGCTCATTTTTGACAGTTCTATATTAATCAATTAAGAATGGTCTTCTTAAAAGTTCCCCGCTTAATTTCTCAATTAACAAGAAACATGGGATATATACAGCATCGTTCAAAATACTGGTTAGAAAGAGTAGGAAATCGTGAAATGGTGTGTTATGGAATGAACGGTCAACCAATGTATGTAGACAGCCCCCATTTTCCATTTCCTGCTTTAAGATACAAGGAAATTACTTCAGATTTACAAGCTTTATTTGAGAAGCAAAAATGTGATTGGAAACAATTATCGCGAGAAGAGAAAAAAGCTCTATATAGAGCAAATTATTGTCAAACTTTTGCTGGTAAATTATTTACATAACAGTTTTTAAGCATCTTATTTAAACAAATCATTTGTCTCTAGAATTCACAGCTCCGGCGAGCGGTGAATGGATGGGTGTTGTTGGAATTGGTTTAATATTGTGTTCACTAGCAGCCTGGATTTATATTATTCAACGACTATTTCTTAATGATCCCCTACCGAAGTCATTTTCAGCGCGAAGCAATAGAGCTCAATTGAGAAGAAGAATCGATTTGCAAGAAGATCCAATCAGAGGTTTAGCTTCAAATTGGGATTATGAGAGAATGGATTGGAAAGTAAAAACGTGGTTAACACCAGATAATCCATTTGTTAAATGTCCTGATGATTAATCCAAATATATTTTGCAGACTGAACTAATTCATTTATTGAAAATCTAATTTATGCCTGGTACTAGCTGGGAAGAGGCCATTTAGTATGAAAAAAAAGAAGTTATTTTCAACCTCAAATCCGTATCGCGCCCGTTTTTTAAATACATAGCTGTAAAAAAATAAAAAAATTCGATACGAAAATGTCGATGAATAAGTTTATGCATCCAAAAAATATATATAAATCACCTCCTAATTTCAAGCAAATAGCGCTAGAGTATCCAGAATTTCGAGAGTTCGTAACGCAGGATATAACTGGTAAAGTTAATTTAGATTTTAAGAATACAAAGGCATTGAGAGCTTTATCTTGTATTTTATTGAAAAAAGATTTTGGCCTCGATGTGGAAATACCTTTAGACAAGCTAATTCCAACAATTCCGTTGAGATTAAATTATATTTTATGGCTAGAGGATCTACTTACATTAACTAAAAGTAGTGAGTGTGTGAAGGGTGTAGATATAGGGACAGGTGCCTCTTGTGTCTATCCTTTAATAGCAGCTAAGAAAAATAAATGGAAAATGCTAGCTTCAGAAGTTGATATTGATAGTATCAATTATGCTAACAGAAATATTGAAAGGAATAAGTTACAAGAATTGATAAATATAGTTAAAGTTGATGAAAATGTTGTTCTTAAAGATTTGATTAAAAATGATGAATATGATTTCTGCATGTGTAACCCACCTTTTTTTGGAAGTACCAAGGACTTACATTCTAATGCTAATTCAAGAAGCTTGAGTAGACCGAAACCTAAAAATTCCTTTTGTGCATCTACTGTAGAAGTTGTAGTTAAAGGTGGAGAAGTAGATTTTATAAGTAAATTAATACAAGACAGTAAAATATTGGAAACAAAGGTTAAAATTTACACTACCATGGTAGGATGTAAAAAAAGTTTACCAGAATTGAAGAAACTGCTTAGAGAAGTGGAAGTGACAAGTTTTAAGGAAACCGAGTTTTGCCAGGGAAATACCACTAGGTGGGGACTTGCTTGGACCTTTATTTCAAACTTGGATTTGAAAAAATGTTTGGACCCTATTAAATTGGCAACAAAAGTGAACAAAAATAAAGAACCACTTACTTACATTTTTCCAATTGAAGAGGTGAATGAATTATCTCTAAATTCAACTAGGGACTGCATCATTAAGCTCTTCGAAGGATTGCAAATGGGAATGCAAGAAGTATCTCGACAAAAGAACATTCTTAGATATTTTGTAACTGCTTATGCAAATACTTGGTCCCATCAAAGAAGAAAACGAAGGGAAAAATTGAGAAATAGTTTGGACAGTTCCGGTTCAATTGGGGAAAACAACAATGAAAAAGATATATCTATTACCGAAGAAACCGTTGATATGGAAGTTAAATCTCCTGGGAAAAGAACTCACGAAGATCACATAGAAGGAGCGTTTATAAAAAAATTGAGAATTACAGATGAAGGTACCGTATTTTTTAAGTTTATTGCATCTTTAAAGCTACTCGATGATCATATTGTGCTAGAAATAGATTGTTTGGGAAGTTATAATAACAGGGATTATTTACATCAAATATTACAGTATGTTAAAAATCATTTGGATAAGGAATAAAGTATCTTAGGTTATTTATTTTTTTCCTTAAGGATTTAAATATTGTGTTATGCTAGAATATATATTTTTATTTAAAGTATAATTTTTTTTTATCACAAGTGGGGACATCACCATTTATCATAGGTGGTCGACCATTAAGTAGTTGAGGGACTAATGGCAAAGATGATCTGCTAGATTATCAATGAGTATCACAAAATTACCAAGATGCTGGATAAAAACTGTGAATTGATTCATTTTAAAATATATTTTCAAATATATATCCCGAACATTTTTCGAAATAATTAACATTTAAAAATAAACCTTTGTGATAAAGAATCCTATTAATTTCAATATATATTTCTCTAATTACCCCTGTATAGCTTAAAATAAAATAAGCTCTTCGAACTGTTCTGGTATCTACCGGTCTCGTTATTGACAACAAAAGCGAGTCGTAAACATAATTTATGAGAGCGGCGTCCGTTTGGGACAGCAACTTGAATCAAACCGCCCTAGAGTGAAACATCTTATATTTTATTCTGTAATCTTTGCTAATGGTAATGCCCAATATAAAAACAATAATTTTAAACAATGGTATATATTCATTTCTTAGTTACAAGTACTAACATCTCGATTGTTTTACAAAAATAATACAAATAAAATAAGTGTTTACACATCTAAAATTAACATACGTGGGTCATTTGTCAAATTGACCTCCATATTTTATAAGAAAATATATAATCAACTGAATATTATTAATACATCAATCCATTCCACTTACTTCCATTTTTAAACACCTACTTCTAAACAGCCATATCACTTACAAAAAAGAAATTGGAGTTTACATGTACATACTTTTTCGGGCATTCCTTAACCTTGAAAGATTTATTTCACTTAAAAGTACTTTTTTGATCTTAAGCTGTACTATTTGTAAGAAATTATTTTTAAAAGTTCATTTCAACATATTTAACATGAAAAAAAGCACTTTTATAGAACTAAGTGTTATTGTCTGCAGATGTTGAACAATCATCTGATGGATCCTGCAGAAGTTTATTCAAATCTAGTCCTTCAAATTTATTTTTGTCAGAACTATTTGAAGCGTGTGCTAGGAACAGCTCTTTTAGAAAACCCAGTTCTTTTGTAAGGGTTTTTACTTTTTCTTCCAAAATTGTATTTTCGTTGCGTAGCTCATTTACTCTGGATAGTGTTTCTTGTGTTTTTTGTTTCGATTTAACTCGGCTCCGTTTTACTGCCTTAAAATAACAATAAATATATAATGTTTATCGAGTTTTAACTAGATTTGTTTGCTGTTAGGATGTACTGAAACTAACTTACCAAGTTATTTCTATCCCGTTTCTTTCTATATTCATCGGAATCGTCACCAGATTCGATCGTTTCCTTTTTGGATTTGGGTTTTCTAGGCATTGTTTATGGGGCAAACAAATATTATTTAAATTAATTTATAATATTTAATAACTAAATATTTTTTTATTACAACTTATGTTATGATCCCTTATTCTGCAATATGTCAATGTCATGTCTCATGTCATTCGTTGTGGAATTCTCATAAAAAAGAAGAATTTTCTTAGTGATACAGTTACATGGAATAAAAAAATCTTCAGGGTGATTCTACAATAAGTGTAAATAATTTACGCAGAAAATTTTGAATCTAAAATTATGATGTTTCAAACCAAAAACTTATGGATCTATTTCAACATGCACTAAAGCTCATTGATATGTAGTACCTATGTGGCTTCTAGTAAAAGAGTACGACAGGGCCAAAACTTATTGACGTATCGCCCTGTATACATGACTTTTAAATTTGATCAAGTAACAAAAAATCCGTTTTTTAAAATAATTGTAGACAGGGAAATAAAACTCGGAGAAGATAATAAATTAGCTTTTTATTTAGGTTTACTTAGATTTTACAATTACCTTTGGTATGGCATTTTTTTTTTGTAATAATATTAAATAATCAATATATAGAAAGCAAAATATACAAATTACTGTTATCTAAGCCTATCTAAAAATGTAGAAGTCTTGCATTAGGAAAGTCTTATAAAAATTAAGGATCACAATGCTTATAGGATGAATTTGGGCAATATTTTCAGGTTTGTCATCCACTGGGCACATCTTTAATACTATTTATAGTAAGAAAGAAACAAATTAATTTTATATGCAATGCTCAAAAATCTTGAAGACTTCATTTAGATTGTCAGTTAAATAATAAAAAAGAACATAATGCAAATATGCCCAGTGGAATCAATTGAAATTTTCAGTTCATGGTCAGTATTTTGTGCTTTACGAAAAAAAACATTTGAACATAACATACTAAAAAAAGCTCTGCAAGCAACATTTAACTAAGAGGTTCATCATCGTCGTCTTGTCCTATCATAAATTCATCATAATTTTCATTTGGTCGATGAAACCTATTCCTTAGCCAAGATACGAGATGGTATTTTCTAGTCACATATACTCCACACATTACAAAAACAATTAAAAATAATGGAATCAGTATACCAGCTACTATTGATCCGCTACCTTTGTTATCTACTAAATTAGAATAGTTCAATAATGTTGGATCATGTGTAGTAATTGGCACACAAACGTTATTTTTTCTTTCATATTCTAAAATGCATTCACATAAGTTCGTTGTTTCCACACACCACTCATGATCTCCACAGTTTTCCTCTTTCGTTAAATCTTCAAAGTCACATCTTTGTACGCCTGAAATAATAGAGGCAGTTTTTATTGTTATTTTTATATGGTTTGGTTGATATATTATTTAAACAATTAAATTTCCTTTGTTGTATTTCAAGTTCAATGGCTATTTTATCATAGATATTAAGATAAGTTTGTTTGTATAGTGATATTGTGTGTAAGAATAATTTACCTAAATATAAATTTTGCTACTTACCAAAAACTACTGCTACTAATAAAAAAACCAAGAAAGTGGCAGTTTCTATAGCCTTCATTTTTTCCAATAATTACATGGGTACATGCCTTCTTATTCAATGTGGTGGTTACATTACGTTATTTTCCATTCTAACAATGAATTTTATTGTGATAAGATAACAATTGTAGGATTTTTAACTAATTTTAAAAATAATAAACTGAATGAATATAAACAAAACAGTAAAAAATTCTTGTTGGCAACCTCTTCAGTAGACGCAGATGAGACAAATTATACAAAGAGAAATTACCCAGTGCACTTATTCAATTTATTTTGATGAATTAATTTGAACAAATCATTTTTATTATACATAATTTTTATTGTACAAAATTTGACACCGGTAAGAAAAATTGTCTGTTTGACATTTGACAAACCCTAGCTAAGAATTTCATTAAGCGATGTCATAAAAAACGAAGAATAGAATATTGTCCTTGTTAAAAGAGAAGACGAAAGCATTTGAACAAATTGATTCTAAAAATTATTAGAAATGTTCAAATTCAATTTAAAAAACAAGGATATCCTTAAAGAAATTAACATTACCACAAATTTAAATAATTGGGAAGAGTATCGTCATACCTTGAAAACATTTCAACTCAAAATTAACGAATATTTAACCCAATTAGTTGATGATGAAAAAAGTGGAGGTAAATAATTATTTTAATGATATGTTATGTGTCTCTAATGTTTAGTAGTACCTAGTTGTAATTGTACTGGTAACATTATCTAGGTGTATTTAAATCAATTAGTCTATCTAATAAATGATTTTAGATCTTGTCGAGATTGATGAAGATTCTGAAGAATCCGAAACTGAAGATGATACAAATTCGAAACGAAAATTAGATCCACCTGAAATGAATAATAAACGTAACATTAAAAAAATATAATTACTCCAAAATATTATCCTGGTTTGGTTATTTACATCTTCTTTTATTACCTTTCCTAATTTGATTAGGTAAGTACAAAGGGGAATTTTTGATTGTAGCTGAAGTACGAAAAAGTCTAAATTTGTTCCATTAGTAAAATCGCGAAGATTTGCCTGAAAGACAACGTTTGTTGTCAGTTGTCAATCCGACTCCTTGACAGTTCGATTGGATTGGGCAGCCAGAGTCTTAAATGTTAAAACTGATTGGTTATTATTAGCGGCGCTTTTATTTTCAATATTGGACGATCCGTTTTTAAAGATTATAAAAAAGTGAAATGTCCACTTCTGTATTTTTCGTTAATGCGTGAGTAGTTGATAAAAATTCTTAGCTTTTCCAATATTCCACTATTTTAGGGACTCCAACGAAGAAAAAACAGATACACAATGTGTAGACGATCAATCACAAACTCAGAGCGAAGCTCAACAAGCCTTAAATCATTTTTGGCCAAAAGTTATGGAAGAAATACGGGCAATTCGTAATGTATGATCGATTTAATACACCCTTAAAATAAATAACTTACTGTCAAAATATGTATGTAAAATTAATCACTTTTATAGATGGATCTTAAACAACAAGTATTACCTTTAGCGCGTATCAAAAAAATCATGAAACTTGACGAGGATGTGAAAATGATAAGTGCCGAAGCTCCTTTGTTGTTTGCAAAAGCTGCAGAAATTTTTATACATGAACTTACACTAAGAGCTTGGATACATACTGAGGATAACAAGAGAAGGACTTTACAAGTAAGAAAAATTACTTGTTCAGTTAGTTTTATAAAATAAACTTTAATATTTTCCAGAGAAATGACATTGCTATGGCAATAACGAAATATGATCAATTTGATTTTTTAATAGATATCGTACCTAGAGACGATATAAAACCAAATAAAGTGAGAGAAGAGACGAGAGTGTCTTCTAATCCAGATCAGGTAATTATATTATATAAAATATTTATATCAAATATGAAAATAAAATTTTTTAAGGTACATTACTATTTTCAACTTGCCCAACAACACCACGCTAATTTGCAACAAAATAATTCATCACCTACATCAAACACCAGCGGAAATCAAACCCAAGGAACTATACAGATCGTTCAACCTCAACAAGTTCAAGCAGTACAAGTAAATACCATTGAACAGGTGAAGCTTTGTTGTTGGTATAATATTTTTGTATATGATTGTGTTCTTTTAGCCTGCACCTAGTTCTGCTTCTCCGACAAGTACAAATACAACTCAGTCACCCGTTATTTTGCAACAAGGACAAGCCATACCTCAAAATCAGGGTAATCTTCAAATTATACAGCAGATTGTTACACCTACAGGGGAGATACAACAAATACCGGTGAGTTTTTAAATAATTTATCAATGGTTCCAAAATATAACTTTGTCGTTTAATGTAAAAACATTAACTAGGTCTCTAGTTGAGGTATTGTTAATTTTTTTCCTAGTAGTTTGGTTCTTTATAAGCGATTTACGATTTTTTCAATCATTGGATGATTGTTTAAAGTTGTGCTCCTTGTTTATTTGAATTTTAGATTCAATTGACACCTCAACAACTGCAAATTATAAAAATGCAATTGCAAGGTAATTCCTCTCAACCTGTCATCATCCAAACGGCGCCAATAGCCGCCGGAACTCAACCGCAGATCATTCAGGTGGCCCAGCAAAACGCGGGGCAACAAGTGTTCCTAGCTCAAGGTAGCAGCAGCTCAGAAAACGAATAATTTGATATTTAGCCATTAGATTGTATGATATTTTAATAAAACAAACCATTATTTATATATTTTAGGATTTTTATTAAGAAAAAAAATCAACACTTAAAATTTTCTTTGTATAATACACAAGTACGAGTAGTATTTTTTTTACAATATTTTCAAATATAATACAAAATATAAATAGTTTTACAGCTATTAGTAAATATTGTTCCCTTATCCTTTTTTTATAGGCAAAAATACGAATTTAGGCTCTTAAGGTATGCATTTTATTAAATAAATTTAATATATTTTTTAATATAATCACATACAGGAACAAAAAAAAGT
This sequence comes from Galerucella pusilla, assembly GCA_910591695.1. Taxonomy (NCBI): domain Eukaryota; kingdom Metazoa; phylum Arthropoda; class Insecta; order Coleoptera; family Chrysomelidae; genus Galerucella; species Galerucella pusilla. Next base: position 19,347 of record CAJUYI010001960.1, read on the forward strand.
CATTTTTGAAAACTAGGATAAATCTAAATACTTCGATTCATTTATTTGATTATTTTTACCTTGGAATTAATAAATATTGTACAGGGTGTACAAAAAGTAACGTATTTTGCTAATATTTCGATTTAAGTTAGGTTTACAAAAAAAAATGTTGAATAAAAGTTTTTTCAAATAATCATAAGTCGATTAGATGAATACAGGGTGCACCGTTGCTCCAAAATAACTTATTAACATATTTTTTTAAATAGTACAACTTATTTATATTTTAAGTTTCTCATAATCTATTAAATTACAAATGCAACCGCCAAGACTGAAATTCTATGATTCCCGCCGAAATTTGAAATCTTTCGCGAGAAACCTAAAATTTTAGCGGGAAACCTGAAATTTTTAACGGGAAATCAGAAATTTTGTCGGGAAAATTGTAATTAAATAATATTAATGGCAGAAAAACCTACTACTTTTTTGACATAAACAATTTTTTTTTAATTTTAGATTCAAACCAATGTAACTTTGGAATTATTAAAGGTAGAATTATGCGGTTTTATTTGTAATTTAATAGATTATGGAAAACTGAAAACATATACATGGTGTACTATTAAAAAAAATATCTTAAATAAGTTATTTTGAAGCAACGGTGCACCCTGTATTCATCTAATCGACCTATGCAGATGTTTTGGATTATTTGAAAAAACTTTTATTCAACATTTTAGTTTGTAAACCTAACGAAAATCGAAATATTAGCAAATTACGTTATTTTATGTACACACTGTATGGAATAAGACATACAGAGTTCGGCAAAAATCCGGGACCGGACAAATATCGAAGAAAATATGAATTTTGCGAAAAATCTTTTTATACCACAAATTTAACTCCAACTTAAACTATAATTTGAAAATATTTTTGTTCCAATAAAAGTGGCGAATCAAAGTTACTATTTTTCAAATGGAACACCCTATATGTTTTCGTAATTTTCCTCGAAGTGCTGATTTCGTAGATACCACATACTTGGGGTCTAAATTAAATATTTACAGAGATACAGGGTGTTAAAAACTATTTTTCAACTTTAGGTCAATGTTTTGTGAAAACTGCTGAATATTTGGCAAAACGGCTTACATCTCTCTATCCTAACTTTTCAAGGGCTACTCGATGCTGCTAAAGAAAAATTAATATAGGGTGGTCAAAAAAAATCAGAATGTGGTAAATTTTTGACCAGCAGCAGCATCGAGTAGCCGTTGAAAAGATGGGACAGGGAGATGTAAGCCGTTTTGCTAAATATTCAGAAGTTTTCACAAAACATTGACCTAACGTTGAAAAATAGGTGATTTTTAACACCCTGTATCTCTGTAAATATTTAATTTAGAGCCCAAGTATGTGGTATCTACGAAATCTGCACTTCAAGGAGAATTGAA
>CAJUYI010001960.1:25840-39688 GCA_910591695.1 Galerucella pusilla
CAGAAACATAAACTCCATTTTAGTAGATTTGGGATGAAATTTCCTATAATATGAGTATATTTTTTTCAATTTCATGTGGATAATTTCTGAGATATAGCGCGCCAAAGTTAACCTTTTTTAATTACTCCAATATTTTCGCTACCCTTACTTTGACACCCTGTAATTCAACAATCTCATAAGTAATTCTATTGTTATTTTTTTTCCTGGTAGATCAGTCCTTTGCAAGTGTTTTGCTGAAATTTAAGCTCGATATTTGCATTTTTGTGGACTGTATGATTTTTTTTAAGAAAAAGGGTATTTTTTAAAAGTTATTCAGTGTCAAATTTTGATTATTGTTAAAAAAAGAAATCTCTGTATAATACTCTGTTTATAACAGATTTAAAAAAAGTATTACAAGTTGCCTAGCTTTCACGCCAACTGTTGGATAAAGGTATAAACACTTATTGAAAAAAACAAACCTATTTTTGAACTGCTTTTACGTCAAAGGAATAAAGGATAATAAACATTAAATATGCATAAATAAGTTTCCCTTTTTTTAAATTTACCATCGTTAAAAATGAAAACAAAGCTATAATTATGGCTCTAACCTTTGTAGGACACCATTCTATATTTTATCCTACAACTCCCAAAACGTTTATGGTAGAAACATAAACTAGTAGATTTAGAATGAAATTTACTATAATATGAGTACATTTTTTTTAATTTCACGTGGATAGTTTCTGAGATATAGCGCGTCAAAGTTAACCTTTTTTAATTACTTCAATATTTTTTTACCCTCACTTTGACACCCTGTAATTCAACAATCTCATAAGTAATTGTACTGTTATTTTTTTTCCTGGTAGATTAGTCCTTTGAGAAAGTTTTGCTGAAATTTAAGCTTGCTATTATAATTTTTTTGGACTGTACGATTTTTTTAAGAAGAAAGGTATTTTCTTAAAGTAATTCAGTTTGATTATTGTTAAAAAAACATGTAAATATCTTTATTCAATTAAATATCACTTCTCTATTTATAATATTAGTAGACACTGCCGTTTTGGTTAAAAAAAAAAGATAAAATCGAAACGTCTCTTTAGACATACACCAAAGATCAAGACCTCGATCTTAAATTATACGATTTACTATAACCAGGTCTTTCGGAATCCAAAAAATCCGAATCCATACTCGGTATTTTCGATCTATTCACCAACGAAGGATGACAACACTTATAATATATAAGCAAAAATATAATACCCAACATAAACGTAAGTACCTGCCCTCCAGCTGCACCGTAATACAACACGGGATTATCAACGGAATTATTTGTAACACACCAAACAACTAACGCTGCCGTATTTTCCATAAAACACACTAAATAATAAGCTAAATATACATATCTGGTGGGACCGTCTCTGGGAGATATGAAGGCCAGAACGTACGCCAGACCTAGGGCTGTGGATAGAAGTAATTCTTCACAACGGCTACCACAAGCTGCTGTTTGGTGTTGTCCTAAGGCCAACCAGATAGACATCACGCCCCAATGGAGAGCGCATACACAGCCCATCCAAGCTGGAAAGATCGAGGCTAGTAGACTCAAAGCCAACACTCGAGATACTGTAAAATATTGATATTTGTTTCATTATAAAAAAGAAATAATCAAAATAACATGAAACCTTTTTCGTTGACGTTTAATGTCAATGTATTTTTTTGGAAAAAGAAGATTTCAGATTTGACGTTTGACATTCCACTTCTTTTTGCATTCCAGAAGTCTATGGTTTTATAGGTTTATCAAGTTCAACTAGAATAAGGGTAAGTCCGTAAATATCGACAATAGAGGAGTTCAGTCTAAGGTCTACCCTTCAAAACATAAGATTTTTTATCATTGTGAACATCTATAATATTGCTTTATTAAAATTATAAATATACCCCCAAAGCGTATATCTTGAAATTTAAAATGACTTTTTAGGTGAATACTCAACATATCGGTGGCCAATAGTTCTAGGAACTCTTGACTTGTCACCATTTCATTTCTGTTATCTGTCACTAGTTATGTCAGATGTCAGTGGAAAAAGTAATTAGAAGAATAGAGATACAACTAACTAGAAATGCTAAAAAATCTAATCGAAAATGGACATACACAATTAAAAGAATATCAACAAAAATAAATTTAGCTGACATTTGACATAACCAGTGACAGAATAACATTAACTGTCATTCTTGTCAAAAAAAAAACGCTTTTGTTGGCCACACTGACCTTAGACGGAACTCCTCTATTACAATGTTAACTGAAAGTTTGTTTACTATTTAATCACACCTCGTATTAATACAAGTTGATTTTTCAAAATTTATGCATTATTGAGACGTTTTAATTATTTGCAACATGTTTACTGGTAAACACGCAAATTGTATGAATTAAAATCTATTTTTAAGCAATCAAGAATTAAAAAAAAATTGTTGTGAAGGCCAATTTAATATTCTAGACGCTTGTACTGTATACAGTGTGTAGACAAAGTAGGTAACGGAGATATAAGACAATTCAAAATCCACGACGAGTTAAAACTATCTGTATATGGCAAAATACTTATAGTAAAATCATGAAAATTTCTACGTTTCGGTTTTCGGATGCGATCTTTTTAACTAAAATATTTTCAAAGATGGCAGACTTCCGGTTCTACCGGAAGTCGACTGTAACTTTGTTATTTTAAATGGAACAACCTGTATATTAATACATTTTGAAAATCTACGTAAAATTTTAGTATACTTTTGTCTGAAACTTTTTTTCCAAAAATGCATATTTTTTGTGTTATTAATTTTTTTGTAAAAAATTTGACGGTTGCAGACCCTTACAAATTAGTTTTTTAAGAGGATACCCTTAAAGATATGAAAATGGTTTCTGTTCGGTTGCTTTTAGCAAGGTCAGACGTATTTGAATCTATGTTGAAAAATTTTTCATTTTATACAGGGTGTATATAGAAAGTGTTCAAAGTTTATCTTCATAAATGTCAAATTTCTTTATTTTTTTAAATAGAACCACCTGGTTTTTTCCATTTTAATGCATCCAGGGGTAAAAAATGAGGCAAATTCATGTACACTTTCCTATACCTAAACCTTACCGTTATCCAGATATTGAATTTTTTCTGTAAATTTTCAGAGGTGCAGGATATCTTACTGCAAATAAAGCACATATGTTCTTGTAACAACTTTGCCATATTTACCGTGTATTAAAAGCAAATTTACATAATCTTTTTTATTTCTTAGTGCTTGTATCAACGGGTCAAAATAAAATTTAGACCACACCTGCATCTCTCAAATTAACAGAAATCATTCAATATCTTTAAAACGGTAAGGTTTAGGTATAGGAAAGTATACATGAATTTGCTTTATTTTTTACCACTGAATGCATTAAAATGGAAAAAAACCGGGTGGTTCTATTCAAGAAAATAAAGAAATTTGATATTTATGAAGTTAAACTTTGAACACTTTTTATACACACCCTGTATAAAATAAAAAAATTTTCAACATAGATTCAAATACGTCTGACCTTGCTAAAAGCAGCCGAACAGAAACCATTTTCATATCTTTAAGGGTATCCTCTTAAAAAAATAATTTGTAAGGGTCTGCAACCGTCAAATTTTTTACCAAAAAATTAATAACTCAAAAAATATGCATTTTTCGAGAAAAGTTTTCAGACAAATCTATACTAAAATTTTACGAAGTTTTCAAAAATGTATTGATATACAGGGTGTTCTATTCAAAATAACAAAGTTGCAGTCGACTTCCGGTAGAACCGGAAGTCTGCCATCTATGAAAATATTTTAGTTAAAAAGATCTTATCCGAAAACCGAAATGTAGAAATTTTCATGACTTTACTATAAGTATTTTGTCATATACAGATAGTTTTAACTCGTCGTGGGAAAACCTGTATACAGGGTGTAGTGTAAGACTTATTTGTTTTTCAAAATAAATACCTACTCATGGGATGCATCAGAATATCCGAGAATGGCACACTGAAAATGTACTTTTGGGTGAGATTTTTGGTATTACGTTAGACAATTTTGATGCTATCTTATTTCCTTTGAATTTGCATCATCCGGTTTTATAAAAATAAAATAATAAAGATAAATAATTCTATATAAATCATTATCTCATTAAAATAGATTACCTCAGAATTATAAAAGAACATTTTAGATAAGCAAAAGTGTAAATCATAAATTCTAGTTAAAATTTTTACCATCATAATCAAAACAACACAAAATTTTCGTCTGACTTACATGCACTCATGAGCTGCCAACAAAAAGCTATTAAAATCCCAGGCCATTTCATTTTATCCTTGTCGTCCCTTGCGTACCGAACAGATCTGTGGTAAGACGTCAAAGACCAAGCTATCGACATGAGAGCTACCAGTACCGTCCATGCTTGAAGCACCGCTAAATCTACAAGAAAATTTTTTATAAAAAAAAAATTCTTTTGATATCTAAATATTTATTACTCACTTATATTTAGAAGATAATTTTCAGGATGAGCAACACGAGTGAGCAAAATAACTAACTGTACAACAGCCTGGGGTGCGGCGTGTAAAAAACAATGAAATAACCGTAAGAGGGCGCTGTTGGTGTCCTCGTCTAACATACGGCGATACAATATAGCTTGTTTCGCTTCGTTGCCAGTAGAGGCGGCTATTTTGCTTCTTATGCCGTATATTAAAGTATCGAGGTATCTCAGAAGAGGAGATAGTTGTATAAGAAGAAAAATTATTCTTATAACCCATTGGGATACTGAGATACGATCTAGTGAAGGGTCGTCGTGGTCTACTATATACCTGGAACAAAAAATAAACAATTTTAAAAGGTAGACTACGTTTCACGTAAGAATAACCAACTTGAAGTTGCAGTTGTATGCGCGAGCTTGTAAAAACCAGCGACATATTATAAAATTGACATAAAAGAAAATATATATATAGATTGCGAAAAAGCCAGAAACCAGAAAGAAAATATGAAGAAAACAGCTTGAAAGAGAGAGAAAGAATAATTGTGCGTGGTCAGCGAGGGCGTGTATTTAGTTCCAGAGGCTGGCCGAATGTTCATTGCCCCCCTATTTTAATCGCTGTTGCCAGAAGCGCAGATTAATCTGTACAAATGATATTTTTGCTCATGCACTATTAGGTACAATTAAACACTTTAATCCGGCAACAGTGTCCTTTACAGAGAGAATTCATTAGTTGGTGGTGGTGATATTCAGTATGTTCCCAAAATGGAAGGAGGGTGTTCATATTTCATATTTCCTTGTCGTACTTGTGTAAATCGCACGGTTCGAAAAGCTTTTTCGCAATCTGTATGAGAGCTTTGTAAATGAGTTTTTGATAATTTTTTGCCGGAAACAATTTCAAATTGAATATGTATAAACCACCATAAAAGTAAATTTCAATATTGTTATTATACGAAATTTTTTTTTCGTGAGTCGTTGAATGCGGGTGAACTTTCTATTTTTAACGGTATTGGTACTGAGCTCGTTAATACAGAAAAATGGGACGTTTACATTCTACACAGTGGCTATCTAAAAATACACGCTATTGAGTGAAAATAACAAGCTAAATGAAATTGGAACATCAAATGTTGTTGTTATGTTTTCTATTTCTGTTGAATGTATTCATTTGAGTAGCTGATCAATAGAAAAAAATTTTTAGGACATGAAAAATGTTAAAAACGCATAGAAAGAGGGTTTTGAAGGAAGGAAAATACAACAAAACTGTGAATTTTGAACTGAAAATTTAGGATATTATTCTCGATAGTATTCCACTTCTAAAAGATACTCATAGCTCGACTAATTTTCATGATAGAACATTCTAATAACCAGTAATCGGTTCAGGAGAAAATTTTACATAAGCATGTGAATTTTGAATTGATATTTCCAAGCAATCATAGAATTGACTGAGAATAATCGAAAACGGGAGTTAACCATAATTTACAACATAAAAAATTCTTAAAATTCATAACCAGGGATTCTTTGGGATGAAAAGTGTCATGATATTTTCCAAAAAACCCATTTTCAACATAAATATGGTGCTCTTTACTTTTATGCTGCTGTTTTGCTAGATATTCTAAATTTAAATGAATTGACCCTGAGAAGTATTTTATGATATTACAAGCAGCATTGCGATCACTGAAACTATTCAAAAATAAAGAACAATAGGAAATTAAATGGGTTCATAACCGTGACCACTAAGCTTGACAAACGAGACAGGAATATCATTATCTAACGATTTTTATAAATATCTTTGAAGTAATATTAATCTAATTGCCATTTTACGTTAAGCCTATTAGCTGTTTGTCCTTTTTTGGACTTTCTGAAAAACACATTAATTTCTGATTTGACTCATCTTGTCACAATTTCGCTATACCTGTGTCGTTACTAATAAGCAATCAACTTTGTCCTATTTATAAACATTTTCCTATCTATTTAATTACTTGTTTTTTCTAATTGCTGCACACTATCTCCGTTCTACTTTAAATACCTCAATAAAAATATTTCTATATCACAATGTATTGTTTATTAATGTCATAATAATTAATTTGAGCATTCCAGCACATGTGTAATACAGTTGTAAATGTGTTTGATAACCTTGATGTTGCCAAATCGCTCACTAATTACATGCAAAAACTTGATAAAGTTATTTCAAACTTCATTTTCTATGTTTGTGACATACCCAAGCTTCCAGGTTAAGAAAACAATAATAATTAAAAACTAAATAATAAATATTTTGGAGATTTCTCATCAATATATCCATTTAAATGAATCTGGATAACATATGGTATACAGAAAGAGTTATAAACATTATTTTTTTGCCTTATCAAATTTTTAAAAACAATTCGCTGTATCAGTTTGTTCTCTGAAATAGTAAGAACAAGTTATATAAGTAATGACCTCGTTTTTTTTTTACTGTAAAAGGTTTATTTGATGAAAGGCATTACTTAGGAAATATGTTAATGAATAAGCATTACATCATATCAATTTTATATAATTATTTACTTAGAAGAATCTTTTCATCTCTTATGTGTGTTGGAAGTAACTAGCTTTGGTGCTTCATCTTCATCAGAAAAAAGTGTAATAACTATGAAAAGTATAACAAGATAAAATAACCACAATTTAACGAAAACCATGAGTGATGATATTGTGAATATCAAAATCCATATTAATTGGCCAATAAAAAAATTACATTTGCAAGAGCTAAAGTACACTTATATACATACATTTATTAAGATTTTCTAGAGTTTAAGCCAACAGATAAAAATTTACAAGTTCTTCATTTGTCTTCTAGCAAGAATACGTTATAATTAGAAGTACCTATCGAGCTTAGTATTAGGTTAAATAAGTACTGAGTGTACATTCTTATTCAAATGTTGTGAAAGGTAAAATAAATAAAATGAACTTACCATCGTAGACTAATTGTGGTCATAATAATAGCAGGAATAATTAAAAAAGTTAAAGTAAGTGAAAAATACAATCCATAACCGTTAATTGAATAAAAATATAACAAAATACATGCTAGAGCTAAATCTAGGACGTAAGTTATGATCGATAGAGCGATACACACAACATAAAAAGCTCCAAAACGGCCACATTCCGTATTATATTTATCCGGACTTTCTCCTTGTTTTAAATTTTCGATTTTAGCAAGAGACGAATCTCTTGAAAATCGCACTACTGTGCAATCTTCTGCCATAACAGTCTTAAAAAAATTGTCACTGCACTTCTATTGTTACCCGAACCAATTCAACAAGCTCATTTTTATTATAAATAATGCCTGTTTTAGAGACCGTTTTGAAAGAAAATCAAATTACCAGACGTGTTTTGGTATTGTAAAATTAGAAATAAATATAGATACACACACAAACCCAACAAACCATCAACAAACTAATTGTAGATGACAGCAATGGATGACAGGTGGCCATGAGATTATGACTTTTGACATCTGTCAACGAAAACGATGAATAGGGGGGAAAAACAAGTAGGCAACATTTGTTACATAACGGCTGTTATAAGTGTTGCCTGCAAAGTGGTACTAATTTATTAACAAATTAAATATCCACTGTCGTTATGCAACTATACTGACACCTGTTTTTCATTCTTAGTCGTACCGTATTTGATTTGTGCATATTTGTGATATTTGTGTACACGTTTTTAGATGGTTTAAGAAAAACTCCCCAATATTTTTAATAAAAGTGTATTTACATAAATATTCTTAGCGTAAAATATATAATATAAAAATAATTTAAGGATAATATATCTACATATTACTAATTTTATTATATTATAATGTAGCACTTCAGCTGACAAATATATACGTAGTAACCTGTTCTTAGATAAAAACAATATTAACAAAACAGACATTTTGATAAATAATTTCAACGTTTCATTATGGCAGTGATCATGGGGTGAGTTTAAAAATATACAGTGTGGAATAATAATCTACATTGAAAGATACCTTAAAAGAATATTTGGTTTTATCTGAATTCCGTAAAGTTTTTTGAATAATTTAGTAAACAGTTTTTTGATGATATATTTTTGGGAAATGATTCATTTGTGATAACTATAATTTGAAAGATCGATTTTTATACTTGTTACTCGGAAAACAATAATTTGATCCGCAAAGAATGTGGCACAAAGTGGTGAATATCAGATCTTTCAAAACGTCGAAAATCATTTAAAATTCTAACGATTTGTGTTTTTGAGTGGTAAACCATAAATATACACTTAACAAACAGCTGGCGGTAAGTAGCGATATTAAAATTGAAGTTGAAAAGACGAAACTTTGTGTTGACATACAAACGCCATCTTGTTGAGCTATATCCATCGCAGAAGCAAGATCTTCGGGTAAAACAATCCTGTAAATAAAATAATAGATTGAAATTTTTTTATAATCCAATAAATTTTAGCTTAAAAAATACCTAAGATGTTTCGCCATTAAAACAGAATCGTGTAAAGTCTCGTTGCTTATACTGATGTCCCGTTTTCTTCGTTTTGCTGGTTCTAGTTGAGGATTAAGTTCCGGACACATTTCACAATCGGTTTTACAGAGCTCTATGTTACATTCTATCATTATATCCATCACGTCCGGGAATTTGAAAGCGTTAAAATAGGCATATGCTATTATCGATGCTCCTAAAAGAAGAGTTTTTTATAAAATACTGACAGCATATTAAAGAATTCATTGAAATATCACCAGTTTCTCCAGTGTTCCTTGTTTTCTGGAACGATCCGAATAGTTTTGGCTTTAAAATGCATCCGTTGTCATCTGTAAGTGGTACGACGTTACTTCCTGAAGAATCTGTAGCTCTACAGTCTTTTACTTGGACATCGAAGCCTGGATCACCTGATACTGACACTACCAAAGTCATTTGTTCCCCTATTTTAACTAATCCACTGGCAGCCTGACCAAACGGACCTTAAATTAAAGGTAAATTTGGGTAAATACTTCAAACACCACACAACAAGACACTAGTAACGTTTTCTTTTTAATATACGAGTTCTGTGGTTATAGTTTCCTTTTAAAATTACAGTTAGTTCCTATAAAAACCGCAACGGTGTATATGAGGGGGGAAAACAAGTATTATAGGCAACATTTGTTACATATCGGCTGTTATGAGTGTTGCCTGCAAAGTGGTACTAATTTATTAACAAATTAATGGTGTATTCTATCACTAAATATGAGTTGCTAGTGTTCAATTATGGTACTAATAAAATACTGTGTGTGTTATAATAACATATTTTGTACTAACCTCTACCTAGCACTACATCCAATTTCGCCATAGCAGTATCTCCACTAAAAGTGACAATTTCCTGAGATAACATTCCAACCATAAGCGTTACGCTTAATTGTTCCTTAAGATTTCCTTCCCAAAGGCAACGAACAGATCGTACAGTATCCCATACTTCTTGAATTCCAAGTTCGTTTTGAAGTACCAAAATATTTTCCAAATAACTTCGACCTTCCGTATCGAAAGCATTTATGAATTCAGTACCGCACATATTCAAATTAACGGTAAATGTGTATTTAGTTTGTCCTGAATTTTCGTTAACATACCGACATTCCGGCATGTTGTAATACCCTTTAGAATATATAACGCCATTGAATACCCTGTTGAATTCTATATTGATGGTCATCATATCTTTGGCACATTGAACGTCTAAAGCGTGGATATGAGGAGGGTGTTTCGAGTCATCATCATCAGGTACCACTAGGACATAAATTTTGTTAAAAATAATTTTATTTAACATCAAATATTACCTTTAACACCATTATCTTCATCTGGAGATGACGTTTGCTCTTGGATCTCCTCCGTAGGTCGAATCGTAGGAGTTCCTTCGGGCTGTCCAACTGTTGTCCCACCAGGGACTCCAGCTGGTGCTACAGTAGACCCACCACCAACAGTTTCATCTTCAGTGACTCCTGTAGCTCCTTGAGCTTCACTAGGTGGTTGAGTAGTTGTTCCAGCTACTTCGGAACCAGGAAGTTCACTAGAAGAACCTGAAACTACATCTTCCGTTTCATCAGGAACTTCGATTGGTTGGAATGTCGAAAACTTACCTGGTGCTTCAGTTTCGACAGGACCTACTGTTTCTCCAGGTGTTGGTCTAACTGTAGGAAATCCTGGTAGCCCCGAGGGAGTACCTGTCGTATACCCTGTAAATCCTGATGGGGAGGAAGTTGGATATGTTGGGAAACCAGTTGTTTCTGTTTGTGGTCTACCTGAAGGGTATCCAGTAAAACCTGACGGAGATGATGTTGGATATCCTTAAAAAATTAAATTTTTGTTAACTTGTTAATGTTACATTCCACTAAATGGCACTACCTTGGGTTTCCTGAGCAGGTGTACCAGATGTATAACCAGGAGTTGCTTCAGGTACACCTGGAGTTTGTCCAGGACTATCTGTAGATTGTGCTTCACCGGGATATATAGGTCTTTCAGTTACTTCTGGAGACTGTGTTGAAGCACCTGGTCGTTCTGTGGTTTCAGATGGGAGTCCAGGTTGGTACGTGGGTCTAGTTGGATAACCGGTAACTGTAAAAAGAAAATTGAAAGGTTATAAAAGTAATGGTTTTAGTTTTGGTATTTAAAACCTTGTTCTGTTCCTTGCGTTGGGTTTTCTGGACGTAGTGTAACATCTGAGGGAACAATGTTGGTCGTACCAGCTGGTACTCCTGGTTCATAAGGAGGACCTGTTGGTGAACTTGTACCTAGAAGAAAAGAATAAAATCAACTTTATTTCCTACTTTAGTCGGTACTTTGGGAACACATTCCAATTTTTGCTGAGTAGCATGCAAAACAAACAATTCGTGACCTTGATCTTCCTTTGTAACGTCCGGAATTTCTGTTTGAATAGTTGGTACGTCGGTAAACATTGGTAGTGGAGGGAAGTAGGTAGTTCCATGTGGGAATTTAGTACCCAGAGATGGTTCAGTATCTAAAATTGAGAGATTTTTTTGGGGCAATTTAAGAAATTAGCAATGAAAGAAGCTATCAGGCAAAATGTATGCGATGAAGTGGATTAAACAAATCGGAAAAATGATTTTTCTAGAAGCTGGTACATGCAAAACAAAGGGTTTGTATAACCTTGGTTGCTTTCGGTTACTTCTGGAAGTTCTGTTGGAATATATGGAGCTTCAGTACCATCCGTTATAGAGAGAGTACTTTCAGTTTCCGGAAAAGCTTCGGTACCTAAAATTTCATTAATTTTCTAAGATCACCGAATTCTATAGTCAAGTAAAAATATTGGTACTGTAAGTGGTAGTGTTTCGGAATTTTTACAGTGTTGCGAAACAAAGAAACTTTTAACCTTGATCTCCTCTTGTTACGTCTGGTATTTTTGTTGGAGTATCAGGTTCTTCCGTAACAACTGTTATTGGAGGAAGATCTGTAGTACCGGGTGAATTTTCTGGACCTGGAGTTAGTTCGGTACCTAGAATTGATAGATAGAAGTTTTTGGGTTGGTTGGGAAATATATTACGTAAAAAACAATGAAAATGAGTTCTTTAAAAGATGTTGATGAATTTTGCCACATGCAAAAAAAGAGTATATAACCTTGATTACTATCTGTTACTTCTGGTAGCTCTGTAGGAATACCTGGAGCTTCAGTACCATCCGTTATAGAAGGAAAATCGGAACCTTCGGAAGAGATTTCCGGTTCCGGAGAAGATTCGGTACCTAAAATTGCAATATTCAGGTTGATTGGGAGAGGGAAACATCATAGTTCTGTTAACAATCATGCATAACCAAAACATTAATAACCTTGATCTCTCCCTGTTACTTCTGGTATTTGTGTTGGAGTACCAGGCTCTTCTGTGACTACTGTTATTGGGGGAAGGTAAGTAACCGGTGGGTATTCTGGACCTGGAGTTGGTTCGGTACCTACAATTGATATATCAATTTTTGGGCGACGAAAAAATTTATTTCAAAGAATAACAAGCCGAAATTGATGAAAATTCGGTCAAAATGTTGGCAATAGAATGATTTAGAAGCTATATTGCGTAAAAAACAATGTAGATGATTTTTTTCAAAGGAAAGATTTTTATGAACTTTGCCACATGCGAAAAAAGAGTTTATAACCTTGATTACTATCTGTTACTTCTGGTAGCTCTGTAGGAATACCTGGAACTTCAGTACCATCCGTTATAGAAGGAAGATCATTAGTACTGGAGGGGATTTCTGTTTCCGAAGAAGGTTCGGTACCTAAAATTTCAATATTCAGGATGACTGTTAGCAATTTTGTTAACAATGATGCATAACCAACAAATTAATAACCTTGTTCTCTCTCTGTTACGTCTGGTACTTGTGTTGGAGTACCAGGCTCTTCTGTGACTACTGTTATTGGGGGAAGGTAGGTAACAGGTGGGTGTTCTGGACCTGGAGTTGGTTCGGTACCTACAATTGATAGATCGTTTTTTGGTTTGACGAAAAAAATTATTTTAAAGAGTAACAAGCCGAAATTGATGGAAATTCAGTCAAAATGTTGTCAATGGAATGAATTAAAAACTATATTGCGTGAAAAACAATGTAGATGATTTTTTTCAAAGGAAAGATTTTTATGAACTTTGCCACATGCAAACAAAAGTTTATAACCTTCATTACTATCTGTTACTTCTGGTAGCTCTTTAGGAATACCTGGAGCTTCAGTAGCATCCGTTGAAGAAGGATAATCAGAACCTTCGGAAGGGATTTCAGGTTCCGGAGAAGGTTCGGTACCTAAAATTTCAATATTCAGGTTGACTGTGAGAGGGAAACATCATAGTTTTCTTAACAATCATGCATAACCAACAAAATAATAACCTTGATCTCTCTCTGTTACGTCTGGTACTTGTGTTGGAGTACCAGGCTCTTCTGTGTCTATTGGGGGGAGGTAGGTAACAGGAGGGTATTCTGGACCTGGAGTTGGTCCGGTACCTACAATTGATAGATCGTTTTTTGGGTTGACGAAAAAAATTATTTTAAAGAATAACAAGCCGAAATTGATGGAAATTCAGTCAAAATGTTGGCAATGGAATGAATTGCTACATGCAAAAGAAAGAGTTTATAACCTTGATTACTATCTGTTACTTCTGGTACCTCTGTAGGAATACCTGGAGCTTCAGTACCATCCGTTATAGAAGGAAGATCATTAGTACTGGATGGGATTTCTGTTTCCGAAGAAGGTTCGGTACCTAAAATTTCAATATTCAGGTTGACTGTTAGCAATTTTGTTAACAATGATGCATAACCAACAAATTAATAACCTTGTTCTTTCTCTGTTACGTCTGGTATTTGTGTTGGAGTACCAGGCTCTTCTGTGGCTACTGTTATTGGGGGGAGGTAGGTAACAGGTGGGTATTCTGGACCT
>CAJUYI010001961.1:0-19626 GCA_910591695.1 Galerucella pusilla
AACGAATAAATAGTATATTACACACCGAGGTGAGAACTTCCTACCGAGGTTTGTAGGTATACTATTTTATTTACAGAACTTCCTACCTTCCAACCAATTGTACCCCTCCAGAAATATGTATTATAATATTTATCAATGTGTTATATTTTTAAATATAAAAAATATTCATCCAAAATAGATAATATTAACGATCACATTATTTTAGAGGGCGGGAAGTACAGGTGTGTAATATGACACTTTGTAACCTTCAATGACGTTAGTAATGACAGCATTGCATATATGGTTGTGAATAAAATAACCATTTCAATAAATAATGTAATTTTTTTTATTAGGACTTGTATTATTGTTACATTCTGTATAATTGCTACAGATCATTCCAGAACATCACCTTTGACAGGTCGACCATACTGTTCTGGAGGAGAACCTATCAGTTGGAGTTGATGATTGTGGCTTGTGTTGTTGTCAGACAGACTTTGTAGAACCATGTAAGTAATTGTAATATAAATTTTATTTAAATAATAAATCTTTACACACAACACACGGCGCAGTCAGTAAACTGTCTCTGAATTGAATTAAATAATAATAGGGTACAAGCATAAATTTTGCTATTGGTGGGAATTGACGCTTTATCAGGTCTCCTAACACCTTGCATGCCTATTTTTTCAAAAAAATATAAACTTTACTTTTAAAACGACTTCAAAAATCATAAAATTTGAAAGTCCGCCATAACGCGCTTTACGTCATAAAGATGGCTGCCCCCATGGTGTGACGTCATTTGTTTACGTTCTTATTCGTGTATCACGCTCTGAGTTCTTATCACCTTATTTATTTCTGAAAGCTTCAAAAATGGATTAAGCCGAAAAAAACTTTGTATTCCAAGTATTGCATTGTTCCAGTGTGTAAATCAACGTCTATTAAAACTGCAGACAAAATATTTGTTACTTTACCTGGTGGCGCAAGCAAAAATACACTTAAAAGTACCTACTTCTATGCTGATAATTTTTATTCTTAAATAGTTTGAGGTTATGTACCTATATGTCTAGGAATCAACCATAAAAACACCATTTTCTTACGACCTCTCATCGAAATATGGTTGGTATATATTATATAAATAAAACATAGTTTAAATCGTACTTACGATAATGCTTTAACTTCTCTTATTTCCTCTGCATTAAAACAGCTGTTTGACTTCATAAATTCAAGCAGCATAAATAAGTCTACTTTGGGCAAGTTATCAGTTTGTGCTTTTACAAAACCTTCGCTAGCCATATCTTTACTCACAAAATATGAAAGAATCGTCACTGAACAGTGAACTAGTAGATAAAATATATTCTTCCAAAAGTTTTAAAATATCCTCGGAAATATCGAATATTTATGTCCACTTTCCACTTTACGTTGACTTTTAGAAATAAAAGAAAGCACACACAAACACGTAATGGTCTCAACCAAAATATAAATGATATTTTTACGTCGATGAAGCACTTAATAGTTGATTAAAATACAATATAAACAGACAACTACACATAACCTAATGCAATACCGGCCATATTGACATAAGTAAACACAAGACATATGACATCACACGTATCATCGGTAGCGTTCGGAAATCCTCGGGTTGTGGTCGGAAAGTGCATTGAAATTTGAATTTTATTTTAAAATTTGGGAGTAATTTCCAATGGAAACTGGTTTATTTCCTATTCTTAGTAATTTTTGATATCATATTTACTATTATAAATTAATATCCAAGCAAAATATGAAATATGCGTGTACTCTATTAAAATGTCAGACGAGGGGAGCATTGAGGATCTACTTTCGTTTGGGATTATAAGAGAATAGAATAATTACCAGCTATTGGTGGTCCAACCAAATTTGCTACACCTTGAACTAATAGCAACAATCCATACGCATTAGTGAATCTATCTAATGTAATTAACTCAACAAGTATAATGCAAGTTAACGAATAGTTGGCTGCTATAAAAAACCCAAATGCTCCAGAAACTATTAAGAGACCTGGATAATTTACTATGATTGGTACTAGTGCAATTACTCCACCACACAGAACCATACACAAAGCGTAGATAATACTTGCATTAGCCCATCGTCTATCGCCTGCCCATCCCAGTATAATCTGTAAAAAATATCATTGTTACTACTAATAGTATGGATAGATAAGGATAGAGCAAGGTCATTGAGCTGTAATTGAACTGAGGGTCGCAATAATTCTTTCCATTTTACAAATTTGTGAAAAATTGGATACATTTATTTACATGTCAGATTGGACTACTATTCTGATAACCAATGATTCAAAGTCACTAATGAATTAAGCAACAAGAAGGAAAGGGACTCAAATACCATTACCAGACTTGGAAATAATGTTTTTCACACACACATGTGGCTCAAAAGCAATAGAAGGAACACTGGGATAGGAGTGTAGGGTACAGGAACCAAGCACTCTGAACCAAGTATCTTTCAAGCGGAAATTCACGCCATAAGAAAGTGTGCCTATAAGTTCAATATTGACAAAGGATATACACTCACCGGCACGAAAAACTGGCACCCCGATAATTTTCGATGAAATGCATTAATTTTTAAATTTTTTCTTTTTAATTCGGTTTCTCCAACAATGAACACGGTTTAGTAAATACCCTGCAGATTTTTTATCAAGAAATGTCTTCCCAAATTGAACATAATTTAGGTACTTTACGAAAATCTCAATATCTAATGTAAAAGTTATCATCTTGCACTTACTTCTGCGGCTCTGGTAGGCTATGCAGTTTCAGTGGTTTTCACGAATGAATTTAAGGTTAGGTTGTGTTCATTCATGTTTTATGGTTTATTACTTGCTTATGTCAATTAGTGTGAATTTCAAGATGTCTTTAAGCGCAGAAACTGTTGCATCTATTGTTGTTCTTATTCAAAACGGAAGAAGTCAAATTTACGTGGCTCACAGATTTGGGGTAACACGCAGTACCGTGCAACGTGTATTAACACGTTTTATAGAGACGGGAGCTTACATTCGATGTCCTGGAACTGGTCCACAGAGAAGAACTACTCATCGATATCACCGTTTTATGATATCTCCAGCACAAAGATTCGTCATACAACTGCTGTAGAGATTAGAAACAACCTTGAACTTGTCAGGAACGTAAATGTTAGTGAGCGAATAGTAAGAAAAAGCTTGAATGAAGTTAATCTGAGATCTGTAGATCCGCAGTGACAAAGACAAAATATCCGTTCTTTCGGAAATCTTCACTCTCTCAGTCAAGAATACAGCCCCTGGTGATTCCAGGGGCAAGGAAATATGAAGTAGCAGATATATGAACTAGCAAAGAAGGGGACTGAAACATTCTTTTGGGGGCCGGAGCCCTTTTCCGGTATCAGCTCTAATATAATATTGGAAGAAATAAGCAAAGCTGAAAAAAGAGAAGATCCGACCATTGGAAATAAAGAATGGCTTAGTCAATCTAAGATTCTGCTGGCTCTAAATAGTGTAGGAAGAAAAATGTAGATTATCTGGAATGGAAAAAGAAACCCCCATCCACATACATGCACATTATACACTAATTCAGAATCCTAGGAGATTACAGTGAAGAAAAGGGAAGTTAAAAGCCTGCAGATAGTCTAAAATTCCTTTGGGAAATAGAACTAAAGGAGCTACTAGTCTTCAATAGATCTTTCAGGTCTCAGTGAATATCACCCCAATATATAAATACATTGCCTCTGCTATTTCTATATGCATATTATTCATAAAATAATATCTAAATGTAGATCCTCATATTTTATAATGCAAATAATGTTGACTACCACTAAAGTCACTTACTTTTGTCGACAATAGTTGTCAAGTACCATATTTATCTCCTTTTGTTAGAATCAAAGAGTAGAACATTGTATAGAAATAGAACTAGTTGAGTAACTCTTGAGAATTCTGGCATGAAAACTCGCAAGATTGACAAATAATGTCGATAAAATTGAAGAGTCGTCAAGAGTAAGAAATAGGGTGGTCGTCATTTTAGCTTAAAAATTAGACTAATAACCGTGAAAATGGTTTATCGTTAACTGATATAATGTAAATATGAGAGAAATATAAGTAGTGGTTTATAAATGTCTGTTGGTTTATTTAACAAACCCTACAAAATTCAAATAAAACAGAACACAGAGCCAGATGCTGCAAATGCAATACGCATATATACAGATGGTTCAAAAATGAAAGAAGGCTCTGGATGTGGAGTTTACTCGAGAGCACTAAGCCTAAAGATTAAGTGGGGAATGGGAAACAATACCAGCGTGGTTCAAACAGAACTGGCTGGTATCTCAATTGTTACAAAAGAACTAACCAGAAGAGGAATTTCTGGCAAAAACATAATAATCTGCACTGATAGAAGACAAGCCCTATTAGCCTTGAACAGACAACGTGTTATATCGAGGCTAGTACTAGAGTGTCACCAAGATTTAGCTGACGCCTCGGCAGATGACAATATTATCCTGAGGTGGGTTAAAGGGCACGAGAGGAGTAAAGGAAATCGCATTGCTGATTCTTTAGCCAGGGAAGCCGCTGGACTAAAAATTCTAGGACCCAGTGACACCTACGTCCTAACGACTTCGACAATTGCGGAACTAGCCAAACGTTACATCCATGCTCAATCCCTCAAGAGATGGGATGGAATCAAAGGATGCAATCTTACCAGGATCACCCTGGGATCACCCTGGGAAGCTGGCGCCGAAGAAATATTTGGCGATGACCAGGAAAAACCTACGTTTAACAGTAGGATTTCTGACTGGTCACTGTCAACTAAGGAAACACCTCCATACTATGGGGCTAGTGGACACACCTCTATGCAGGATGTGTGAACAGGAAGATGAAACTGTCAGGCATGTCTTATGCGAGTGTCCGGAGTTATCGTCAATAAGAGAGTGTGTGTTCGGTGAGTCTTGGCCTACACCTGCCGATATAAAGGAGAGTGTCCTGTCCACCTTCCTGAGAAGGACAGGATGGACAATGACCTAGGAGGACAACTCCTCGGGAGGATGTACAATGGGTCACATGTGGCCTAAGTGTTGTGAGCCTACACTCTCACCCTCCCTACTCTACAGATACAGAAATGTCTGTTGGTGTTATTTGAACTAAAATACCTCCAAAAATATGTATTCCTATTATAATAATAAGCTTACCTCACCAAACATATTTATAATTCCAATTATAGATATTAATAATGAGGCATCTTTTTCTGAATACCCATGTTTCCTGGCATTATCTGTAAGGTATACGTATGGGACATCATACCACGTATAAAGAAGAAAATTTGATATAGCGAAAATGCAAAACTTCGGATCGGCGAAATAAGAAAAGTCAAATATGTCTACAAGAAGATCCCAAAAATCCCAAAGTCCAGCATACCACTCTACTTTTCCTTTTGAAATGGTCGTCATAGAATTTCGATATATATCTGGACAAGAACTAGCTCTAAGACGATATCTGTAAAGAGTAAATAATTGAAAATAGTACATTATACTATGAGGGAGAGAAATGCGTTATTTTGACAGAGGTGCACAATGCACCGAGGACAAAATAGCATCTCTCCCGAATGTGTAACTATTGTTAATGTGATGACCCATATTTTTAAACCCTTTGAAGGGAAAAGCCGCCCAATGGCGTGCATAAAATTTTTTTATAAATTCGAATGAAATAATGCTTTTCAAATGTAATTCAAATTAATATAGTGGATTAAAATTAACCTGCATAAAATTTGTAATACAATTCAAGGTCATCACATTAACATTGGTTACACTATATATACTTACTATTTTTACCACGGTCTCATTAAATTAAAAACACATATTTTGTCATATTGAAGTAAGTAGCACCAGAATTATTGTATTCGGATTTGAGCATTTATTTAGTAGTCGTTGAGTTAGTGTCATAACTACAAAATAAACAAACAAAAAGAATTGTCAAATTAAGGTGCTAGTTTGATTTATTTTAATGTTTGTTTAGTGCACAATAAATAATAATTGTGAGTCGAAGGAGATTGTGGAGGCTGCAAATATTGCAATAAGCACTTTTCTGACTACGAAGTCAAGATCTTTATACGATATAGCCTTAAATTAATTTTGAAAATTGTACAAATGTAACATTTAATTTAAATGTCAATAAATAATTTCAATGTTATCCTTTTTTGCATGAAAAACGTTTTCCATAATGTAAACTCCCTTGGGAGCATTATACTCCCTTGGGAATAATCGACTACTTCTGTTTTAATTTTGATTTTGATCATAGAAACTGATTTCTACTCCCGACCGTGGAAAATATATATTGATGGCAAAAACAAAGAGCAATGTCATTTTTTCTTAAGAGAATTTAAGCCACTATAAGTAGACAGTAACTCATTTTTTTTGTGTACATAGAATTGCAATATACAATAACTTACCTATTTATATTGAGCATAGCTCCTCTATAAGTAACTGAAAGTCTATGAATCCTAAGATCTCTCAAATAAGCTGTTGGTATTTTTTTGTGAGGATGAATGGGAACAGGATGTATTTCATCCTTCTTTGGCATCAATGAATTATCATCCACATTAAAGCAATTATCAATATTAGTAAGCGGCGATAACTGGGAATGAGTAGCAGCATGTTTTGATGATAATACACCTTCATGTATTTTACCAGAATTACTAAAACTCCTGGAAGATGCTAGTAGATTAGGATAGTTAGCTATCAATACGTTATTCACAGCCTTATTGCGTGCTAATAATTCTAAAACCTAAAATTAAGTTTATATTTATAAATGTATTGCTGTAATTAAAAATGCATAAAGTACATTCAATAGCCTTCTTGGTGTGCGTCATCGTTTGTGACGTATAACCGGGTATTTTGACATATAGCTAATCTTAAATTTGATAAATAGAATCATCAGGATCGTATTTAGCCAAATTCGAAAAGGCTATGAAATTAATAATCACCAGCTTATTTTCTAACTGGAAATACTTGGAAACTTTCAAAATAATGATTTTTTCAGTGTATCTAGGCATATTTTTGTATTATTTAAATAAATATAACAGTAAGATTAATATTCACTTTTCATAAATAATAATTGACCGTAAACAATAAAGGACAGACCTGTCAGAAGCTGTCAGTGGGACATTCGAAAAGACATAAGACACATTGCCGCTACGAAAGGTACATCTGCATCCTATTTTTGATGTTGTAATTTCTCCCGATTGATAGGTTGCGCTTAATCTAAACATCAATAATAGAATGTTTTAAGTCAAAGATTAGATTTAACGTTTGTAATATATTTAAACGGTTCATTATTGTGATATTTTTCCATTTTTTCCAACGTAATGTGTTGGAAGTACATTAACAATCGATGACGCTCTCCAAAATAATTTATTATATTATAAGGATTAAAAGTACATATTTTTTTACGAGCAATATTTGCAGTTGCGAGACGGAGCGCAGCCGAGCGAATGCAAAATTTCGATTAAAAATAGGCACTTTTAGTCCGTATGATATATACTATTTTTTCTCCAACAAAGTCAAAATTAAAATAAATTTAGTTTTATTCGAAAACCGTTAATAATTTGTTAATAAATTTGAACACCTATTAATGATAACTGCGATAGCAAGTCGGTAGTCATGGATATCTAGTATTGTTGGAAAATATTGATTGTCAAGTAGACGTTAGTACTAATCATATAATTTTTGTAGTAGTTTTTACGCTGCTTTCAAAATGAATCCCGAACACGATGAAAATATACCTGCGGATATATTGGAAAGTGCCGAAGCAGTATATCTAAATCTTTTGCCACCCAAATCTCAAGTTATATAGTTGCCCAATTAGTTTGTTTTACTAAGTTTGTAAGAGACAATGTTTTTTTCTTCAAATTTCAATTTGAGAGCTCAAATGCAATTACTTTTAGTCCTAGGATTAAAAGTGTTGCTAAGCAACGAGCAAATTTTTGTACGGTATCTAAGGGAATTGATGGCTTTTGCAAATAGTACAAAAATGATGGTTGGAGAAAAAGGTTATTATATGAACTTTACAAAACTATTAATCAATAATAATTATAATATACTTGCCTCTAAAGGAACCTTTTCGCCGTTCCTTATGTATGTGGGCAGATGCACTAAAGAACTGCTTAATCTTTTATCAGGTAACTCGTGGTACTGTTCTTTTTCTTCTACTATCGGTTGCAGCATACTAGCGGTATTTGTACTATTGCTGACTGAACAAGAATCTGCAGATGCTTCTTTCTGTTTTCGTTTCAAATGCCGAACTTTCTTCCTTTTATGAGCTAATTGTTTCTGTTTTTCAGATGTCCATGGCAAATCTCTCATTAATGCTCCACAAACAACTAAATTCAAAAACAATCCTGCAAGAATTAATGTAGTGCCTCTCCAACCGTATTCGTCAAGAAGAAGCTGAATTAAAGGAGCAAAAATAAAAGTTCCTATTCCACTACCGCATACGGCTAAGCCAGTAGCAAAAGATCGTTTTTTATCGAAATAATATGCAACTATTACGACTGAAGCGACGTAGCATAAACTTAAACCAAAACCGGATAATACTCCAAACGTAATACAAAGTACTGTCATTGAATTTGCTGTAGAACTTATTACGAAACCTACGGAAGCCAAAATAGCGCCAAATACAGTTACTTTTCGACATCCATATCG
Source organism: Galerucella pusilla (assembly GCA_910591695.1). Classification (NCBI taxonomy): domain Eukaryota; kingdom Metazoa; phylum Arthropoda; class Insecta; order Coleoptera; family Chrysomelidae; genus Galerucella; species Galerucella pusilla. The sequence goes on from CAJUYI010001961.1 coordinate 8,677, forward strand.
ATCTGTTAGAAAAGAAGCGACCGGTCCAGATAGAAGTGGCATCGCCATGAACAGACCGCCAACCCACGCTGTTGTGCCACGGTCTTGACCAAAGTAATTTAAAAATTCAACGAATATAACACCAAAACTGAAAGTAATTCCATCAGCTATTAAATTTACAACGAAAGACGCTAACACTACAATCCAACCCCAACCTCCATCGGGAGGTCGAGCTTCCGAAATATCTTCTGAAGAATCACTGGAAGACGAAGAAATTTCGGAATTTACGCTAGGTGATTTTTTTATAGGAGGCATTTGGTTGTGGATATCGTTATTGAATTGAACATGCTGTACCGACTTATCATCTTCTTCCTAAAAAAAATTTTACTCATTCTGATGGTTGCTAATTTATGACTGAATATCCTAAATTAATTAGCGGGGTAGGGGTCATCCATATATTACGTCACACGTTAAAGGGGGGGGAGGATATTACCAGAATCCACGATATAAACACACCAAAGATAAGATGTTGCGCATGAGTGGGCGGTCGTTAATAAGACGCGTGACGTCACTCAAGACCTAGAATGGTTGTTTACCTATGTTATTTCCCAAGAGTTCTCGTGTTTAGATGATTTTTAGTGAGCTCTGATCAGTTTGAAGACCTTTTGGTGTATTTTGTGGACGTTTATGGACGATAAAAACTTTTAAAAATGCGTTGTTTTGTGTTTGGGTGCAATTCGCACAAGGATTCGAAAAGTAATCTAATAATTCAATGGGATTCGGCGAGAATAATATTGATAGAGCCCAATAGTAAAAGAAGAAAAATCAAAGAAAGTGCTTTTATACATATTTTTAAAACAAAAATAATTATACACCAAAGAGTAACACCTTTATTAACAGCATTTACGAAATAAACAAAAAAGCGCTATCCCAATAAAACCGTTCCTGGAACGTGCACTTCACTGGATCCCATTCCAAGTAGACTATCCTATTGTTAGAATGTCGTACAATAAAATATTTTATTTTACAATTTACCAGAGATAGGTATGATCTACTGTGAATGAACTTTAATAAAATTTGACTACAAAGTTCAAAATATTATTGATTGTCTAGTTGTCAAATATTTTCGTTGTGTCTGATAAGGACCAAAAACTGTTTAAAAATCTAATTCATCTTGTCAACGGTAGCTGGAACGCTACCGAAACGTGGAAATAAAAAATACAAAAACGTCGAAATAAGAAATACAAAAACATACTGTGGTTTAATTCTCAACAAATAAGAAAAATAATAAGTGAGTTGTTTTGTTGTTTTCGCGTTTTTCTTTAATCTCGCATTCCCCTCCTATACCAGTGTTGTAGTAAATTTTGTGCTCTACAAATTAGTTCCTTTATCAGTTTACTCTATCTTGCACCGTTTTCATGAAAATCGAGTTTTAATACTTCGAAGAGAAATTTCACAGTAAAAAAAAGAGTTTTGAGTGATAAGTATTGCAAATTTCAAAACTTTTATGTCATCAGGGGATAGAACAGCTCATTTGGAACATACTTCGTTTCTACAGCTTTTTTTGAAACTAATTAAATAAACGCGTAAATAGAGAAAAACATACAAAAATGCTATCTCAGCAATACAAAAAAGGTCTTGAGTGACGTCATGCGCACGACGGACGGAAAATGAAACACGGGAGCATCCGGCCCTGACCAGAATCTGAGTTTGTGTAACAAGGGGCAGAGGGGGGTCGAAAACTTTGTAACGTTACATGTTAGAATTTAAAGTACTAAAACGCAAAAATTATGTGCTTAAAAAAATCCGAAGATTTTCGATCTTGATCTATATTTTTAATACTTTGGCACTCTCGCACCCCTATAATGTTAGCAGAACCACTTGCAAATAAATCGATGAAACCTATTTCAATAATTGTCGAATAATTGTCGAGAATTTGTCGTGAAAAAAAAATTTGTCGCGCTCTTAGTTTTTTTTTTTATAGGGGGTGGCTCTGCTAACTTAATATTAAGTTAGCAGTGCCACCCATAAATAAATATCAAAAAGCATCAACATTATTACGAATAATTGTCGAGTAATTGTCGAAATCCATCTGACGTAAAAAAACACAAAAAATCTATTCCGTCTAGCATATATATATATACCTTTTTCTTGGAAATTTCTGGTTTTTGAAGAAATTTCGTATTTTTGGCAACAGCGCAAAAGTATAATGACATTTTACGTGTTCTCCATATCATTATTGACGAATATAAATTTTTTTAAGCAACTTCCTATTTTCCAGAAGCAAAAAAATTATGTTTCAAAGCAGAATGATAGAACACACTTATGTAGTACACTTATGTAACTTTGTGATTTATTATTTTTTCAATAAGAATTTATCTCAACAATTGTCAAATGACCAAAACGTGTTTGTCATGGGGTTTTCTCCTATATACGCACCGTGTGATGTAATGAATGAAATATTCCGATTTCTCAGTAATACCCACTTGTAACTTGGTTAAATATGATTTTTTTCATCCAGAAATGTACTGAACAATTGTCGAATTACCCAAATGTAATTGTCGTGAACACAGAACAAATGTCGCGCTCTTAATTTTTTTTATAGGGGTTGGCTCTGCTAACTTAATATTAAGTTAGCAGTGCCACCCATGAATAAATATCAAAAAGCATCAACATTGTTACGAATAATTGTCGAGTTATTGTCGAAATCCATCTGACGTGAAAAAAACGCAAAAAATCTATTCCTTCTAGCATATACAATGTCCGCCATAAAGTTGGAACCATATGGCAATTTTTTTTTATTGTAGTTAAATAACAACTTTGGATGGCAATCACTTCTGCTTCTGAAATAACTTAAAATGCGCCAAGTCAAAGTTGACAGGTAACATCTGTCAATTGTCAAGTTCGTAATTTTGGAAAAAATGTCCTAAAAACAGGTCAATTTGTTAAAATTTCGAAAAATTTTACTTGGAAATTATGATTCTAATCACATTTTATGCTTATGTGCCGATTTTGAGAGATAAATTTTGATGTTCAATAAATTTCATATTTTCGTATTTTTTATTCACCCCCGTATCTGGCTACTTTATAATCATTTGAAACTCTTTAAAGTAGTATGAAGGCTACCATTCCATTGCATATTGTGATCATAATATTCGTACGTAAGCTGGTTTTGAAGATTATTGATCTTTTCAACTAAAAAAGAGGTAGCCTCTGGATTATTTTCCAAATTTCAAAAAAATCAGAAATTGTTTTTCAACTTTTTCTTTATTAAACTTTAGTTGGATAGTACAAAAATGGTTTGAATTATAATCTGAATATCTTAACGCATAACGACTACTTCAAAATTACAAACAATAAATAGATCACTTTAGAGGAACTTGTACAAAAAATCAGTACATCCATGGAATGTCGTTGCTATAAGTAACCGAATGAAAGTTTTAAAAACAATACGAAATGGACAGTTTATTAGAAAATATCAGTACTCTTTTAAAACTAATGTGTGGTGTGGCATTTTTAAGGGAAGGTTAATTGGACCTTATTTTTTTAGACAAAATTTAAATGCTAGACGATACTTAAACTTGTTACAACAAGAAATTGCATCATTTGTAGATGAAATGCCGTTGAATGAAAGGTCGCGTTTGGTTTTTCGACAAGATGGAGCATCAATTCACAGTACTGTTGCAGTCGGGGAATTTTTAAACATTTTGTTCAGAGGAAAATGGATCGGGAAGTTTTCTGAATTTCTTTGGCCGGCGCGATCCCCCGATTTGACCATAATGGACTTTTTCCTTTGGGTATATTTAAAAGAAAAAATATACAAAAGAATTTTCTTTATTAAAGTGATCTATTTATTGTTTGTAATTTTGGAGTAGTCGTTATGCGTTAAGATATTCAGATTATAATTGAAACCATTTTTGTACTATCCAACTAAAGTTTAATAAAGGAAAAGTTGAAAAACAATTTCCAATTTTTTTGAAATTTGGAAAATAATCCAGAGACTACCTCTTTTTTAGTTGAAAAGATCAATAATCTTCAAAACCAGCTTACGTACGAATATTATGATCACAATATGCAATGGAATGGTAGCCTTTATACTACTTTAAAGAGTTTCAAATGATTTTGAAGTAGCCAGATACGGGGGTGAATAAAAAATGCGAAAATATGAAATTTATTGAACATCAAAATTTCTCTCTCAAAATCGGCACATAAGCTAAAATGTGATTAGAATCATAATTTCCAAGTAAAATTTTTCGAAATTTTAACAAATTCACCCATTTTTAGGACATTTTTTCCAAAATTACGAACTTGACAATTGACAGATGTTACCTGTCAACTTTGACTTGGCGCATTTTAAGTTATTTCAGAAGCAGAAGTGATTGCTATCCAAAGTTGTTATTTAACTACAATAATAAAAAAATTCCCATATGGTTCCAACATTATGGCGGACATTGTATATATATACCTTTTTCTTGGAAATTTCTGGTTTTTGAAGAAATTTCGTATTTTTGGCAACAGCGCAAAAGTATAATGAAATTTTACGTGTTCTCCATATCATTATTGACGAATATAAATTTTTTTAAGCAACTTCCTATTTTCCAGAAGCAAAAAAATTATGTTTCAAAGCAGAATGATAGAACACACTTATGTAGTACACTTATGTAAGTTTGTTGATTTATTATTTTTTCAATAAGAATTTATCTGAACAATTGTCAAATGACCAAAACGTATTTGTCGTGTGGTTTTCTCTAGGGTTTTGTCCTATATACGCACCGTGTGATGTAATGAAAGAAATATTCCGATTTCTCAGTAATACCCACTTGTAACTTGGTTAAATATATTTTTTTCATCCAGAAATGTACTCAACAATTGTCGAATGACCCAAATGTAATTGTCGTGAGCACAGAAAAAATCTCGCGCTCTTAATTTTTTTTATATGGGGTGGCTCTGCTAACTTAATATTATGTTAGCAGTGCCACCCATAAATAAATATCAAAAAGCATCAAAATTGTTACGAATAATTGTCGAGTAATTGTCGAAATCCATCTGACGTGAAAAAAATGCGTTTTTTTCACGTCACATAATATTAAGTTAGCAGAGCCACCCCCTATAAAAGAAACTAAGAGCGCGACAAATTTCTTACGTTCACGACAAATTCTCGACTTTATTACTTTATTACCCATTACATAATAGTATTTTACCTACGACCCCCCCTGTAATCAGTCAATAACACACAGCCAGTATCAATGTAATGACGTCTATTACGCCCTGTAAAAAAAACGCACAGCTGTAAAGTAAATCGCACGGCTTCCCTAGCAACATCTTAGCAACTGTCAATAGACGTCGCCATTTTATTCAAAATTTACTATTTGAAAACATTAGATATGGCCACGTTTAACTATGAAAAGCACAAGGGGCTATGTATTGTATATGTATTGATTATAATTGAAAAATTTACTTTCGATTATCAACAATATATTAATAATAATTAAACGTTAGTTCTTTAATGTGCTTCTATCATTGGTAATAGAGTAATAGAGATGGAGTTTACCAAGCACCTCTAATTATGTAACTGTTATTTCTTATGCTTCCTATTAAAAAGACAAGTACAATTAGGTCGTAGGTAAAGTATAGTACGTAACTCGTGTTGTAGAGCATTTTACGCACTCACGGAATTACGCACTCGCCGCTACGCGCCATCGTGCGTAACTTTTCCATTCGTGCGTAAAATGCTCCTTACCACACACGTTAAGTAATATACTATTATGCAACGATCATGTAATGATAGCCATTAAGACACGAGCATGTTGTAGGATACGAAACGAGCCGCAGGCGAGTTTCGTATTTATTATGCGAGTGTATTAATGGCCATTACATGAAAGTTGCATACAATATTTTTTCTACTCCGATTAATAAGAACTATTTAATTAATAATTACCATTTATTATAAAAAACAACAACAAGAAATATAGTTGCTTTTGAAAATCAAAATTATTTGACAGCTGTCAAATTGAGTGCCACTTAATAGGTCTGTTCGCCTGCAATAAAAGTGTAGCACTGAGCTATATAATTTTGAAAAATTCAGGTCTATCTGTGAAAAAATGCGTGTAAAATTGCTAAATTTGGGACTATCTATGTATATTGCATTTGTATACTGCAAGAAGCATTAAAACATAATTAAAATAAATAAAATCGTATAGCTCAGTGCTACACTTTTATTGCAGGGAACAGACCTAATATAATTAATTTCAGAAATGTCAACCAGGTACCCATGGCTATATTATTAAATATTGTGCGAATGTCGCATTCCTATTGGCTTAAAAATCTGTATCATAATGAAAATTTGTATCATAATGAATATCATTATGTTACAGATTTTGGTCTTTTAATAAGTATATTATAAAACAGGAGTAGAAAAAGTAGTTTTTGTACCTTCAGTCATTCATTCATACGTTTGAGTTGTGCTCAAAAGCCCAGGCACTTGAACTGAATCTTTGTACCATCACCCACGTTATCTACCTACTTTCATTCCAGAAGCTTTGTGTCTTCTATATAGGTCACCAGTTTATCTGGAGGGATTTTCAGTAGTTGTGATGGTTGTGTTATTTCCACTCCGAAGTGCTTCCGTCTGAGTCCTTGTAAGTTCTCACAGAAGCAAAGTATATGAGTAGGTGTTTCATCGTAGAGTTCACATTTTCTGCACATAGGTTCACTTACTTTGCCCATCCTGTGCAAATGCTTCCTCAGGGTACAGTGTTTAGTCACAAGGACGGTAACTGTCTTCAAATTTCTTTTACCCAGTTTCAGCAGCATGGACGAGAGTTCCTTGTCTAACTTATTCAGTAGACTCTTAGTATGGAGGTGTCCTTGTGTCAGCTTTCATTTGAGTTGGTGTTCCTTAACCAGCCAGTTTCCGACTGCCCCTCTTATGTAATCTTTTGTGATTCTACCAAACGGTTCCGGACCTGCTAGCTGGTCTGCCATTTCCTTCCTTGCAATCCTCTCATGTGCCGGCACTCATCTTGGAGACATTTTGTTGTCTCTTGCCAGCATGTTTAGGGATTCTTTACAGTTTTGTACGTTCCTAAGAACGATATTTCAATCAGTTGGAACACGAAAGAAATACAGCACTTGCTCGAACGGTTTTTTCGCCACTTGAAACGAACTTAATAGTTCGTACCAGTATTCCAATTTCACTTGAAGATGAGATTTGGTCAACCTTAGATAGATATTTGTATAACGTTCAAAATGTGAAGCTGAAATCGAATTCTTCACTTTTTGAAAAAGCGAAAATGAATACAGCAAGCGAAAGAGATGACGTCTTGGGTTGAGCCTTCGCAGAAAGTACCTTTACCCAACATAATATATTTTTTCTACTACCGTGCGTTTTAACCCACTTTCCCGCACGCATTTTAGCTTTGAAAGTGTCACTTTCCCGCACTAGTGCGGGAAAGTAAAATTATGCAAATTTTGACCTTATTAGATAGTTTTTTACTTCGGAAGTTATAACTATTCTTACACCAGGTGAATAAATAGTCCATCAAATAAAATCAACATGTTTTACAGCTTTTTGTTGCATTTTTAATTTTCTGAAAATATAAAATAAAATAAATATTTTGATATAACCTTGTAAATTCTTTAAAGTAGTGTCACAAAACAACTATCAAATCACCCGGGTTTGATATAAGAAAAATATATCAAATGAAATTCTTTCATCTACAAATGACTTAAAATTGTTGCCGTCACCCTCATCGTCATCTTTATGTGACCTGCAAACGATGCCATTCTCATCAACGTCATTCACTCACCAGTTAACACCAAATAACTCCACTGGACCGGCAATTTTAAGTAATTCACAGAATGCAACTAATTGTGTTTATAATATTAATATTTATAATAATAATTGATAATAATAATAATAGTTTTTGGTCTAAGTTTTCTATATGTGTGTTGAAATAAAATAAATTTTGAAAAATGGGTTGATGTACTTTTTTGTATATACGGTCGTAGAAAAAATAATGTTCCTAACTCATGCGTAAAGTGTCTTTCCCGCCCTTGACCGCTTGCCCGAACTCCGCTTCGTGTCGTTCGGGTCAACTGCAGTCGCGTGCGGGAAAGTATCACTTTCCGCACTAGTTGGGAAAATAACTATTTCCTTCGCCAATTGTGGGTAAATTGCTATAGATACTAAACGGTACTTTACGAAAGTAATTAAATACTTCTAATAAAAATTATATATAAGTTGAAATAATAATACCCTTCTTGGTGTGCGTCATCGATTGTTAATCTCCTTCTATCACATTACGTAGAAAGAAATGGAAAAAAAGGCGGGTCTGTGATTAATCCTAATAAAAATATCACAATAATGAACCGTTTGAATGTTTTACAAACGTTATCCCTAATCTTTGACTTGCAAAAAATACTATGAAGGCGTAACTTTCGTAGCGGCAATGTGTCTTACGTCTTTTTCTACTGTCACACTGACAGTTCTTGTCAGGTGTGTACTTTGTTGCTTATGGTCAATTATTATTTATGAGAAGTGAATATTAATCTTATTGTTATATTTATCTAAATAATACAAAAATATGCCTAGATACACGGAAAAAACATCAGTATTTTGAAAGTTCTGAAGTATTTTCAGTTAGAAAAAGAAGCTGGTAATTATTAATTTCATAGCCTTCTCGGCTTTGGCTTAATACGATCCTGATGATTTTATTTATCAAATTTAAGGTTAGCTATATGCCAAAATAGCAAATAAAATAAACGACATGCCTAAAGTCCGGATATACGTCACAATCGATGACGCACACCAAGAAGGGTATTATTTCAACCATATAGTTAAAATAATACCCTTCTTGGTATGCGTCATCGATTGTGACGTATATCCGGGTTTTCGGCATGTCGTTTATTTTATTTGTTATTTTGACATATACCTAACCTTAAATTTGATAAATAAAATCATCAGGATTGTATTTAGCCAAATTCGAAAAGGCTATGTAATTAATAATTACCAGAACTGAAAATACTTAAGAACTTTCAAAATACTGATGTTTTCCGTGTATTCATGCATATTTTTGTATTATTCATATAAATAAAACAATAAGATTAATATTTACCTTTCATAAATAATAATTGACCGTAAACAACAAAGTACAGATCTGTCAAGAACTGTCAGTGTGACATTAGAAAAAGACGTAAGACTTATTGCCGCTACGAAAGTATCGCCTTCATAGTATTTTAAACTCTCGATTGATAGGTTGAGCTCACGCGTAATCTAAACATCAACCAATCAAATTTTTATGAGTCAAAGATTAGGGTTGAGGTTTGTAATACATCTAAACGGTTCATTATTGAGATATTTTGATTAGGATTAATCACAGACCTGCCTTTTTTCCATTTCTTCCTACGTAATGTGTTAGAAAGATATTAACAATCGATGACGCACACCAAGAAGGGTATTATTTCAACTATACCTACCTTATTAGCAATGAGTAGTTTTTCAGTAATTATATTTTCAACACTAATTGGATTTGCATACACATTACTATTTTTAACTTTTTGTTTCTTGATTACATTTTTTTCATTAAGTACTAGATCTGGTTTTGTCTTGATGGGCGAAAAAATCAGTACTGCATTGTTTAGTTTTTCTTTAACAGGTTTTTCAAATTTGTCTTCATTGGATTGAATATCATCATCTACACTAATGCTTCCTATTGACGCTCGATTTATTTTATCAAAGTTTTTGAGATTTGACACTTTTTCGGTGTCCGACTTCTGGTCGGCCATTCTTCTAAATCTCTACAGAATTGTCTGCGTAGCGACGCAAGGTGTATATTTGTTGTGCGACGTTTCATATGTGAAACAGATAGTGGCCCTTGCCAATTTTCAAAAATGCGAGATTTAGTTGCCATACGGTGCTGTTAATACAACAGCTTAAGAGATTACTTTTCTGAAACAAATAGCCATATTAGTCATTTTTGAATGCCTCTCTGCACACAAAGAAAGATTGTAAATTTATACTTTACTCAAAAACTTTAATAAGTAAGAAAACTTTTACATGGTTTAGTCTAGTCAATTGTAGGTAATGCTTCTGAGTATCTTCTATAAGTTCCTTGTGGCATTATTTATTATTTTTTCTCTTATTTTTTGGAAATGAAACCACAACAATGTTTTTTATTTTTTTTATTGCGACGTTTCGGTAGCGTTCCAGCTACCTTTGTCAAGATTAACTGATGATAAAATAATTTTTGGTCCCCATCTGACACGACTAAAAAATATGACAACTAGACAATCAATAATATTTTGAAGTTTAAGACTACAAAACTTTGTTGTCAAATTTTATTAAGGTCCATTCATAGTAGATCACATCTCTGGTAAAATGTGAAATAAATATTTTATTTTAGGGCATTCCAAAGATATGATAGTCTACTAGAAATGGAATCCAGTGAAGTGCACGTTCCAGGAACGGTTTTTTATTGGGATGGCGCTTTTTTCCGCTTATTTTGGAAATTTTGTTAATAAAACGCGTTTGTTGTTACTTTTTTGTATGATTATTTTTGTTTTCAAAATATGTATGACTCAGTTTGGTGATTTTGTGTATTGAAGTGTGTATCGATTAACAACTATTCCAATGATAAATCATAACAAAACCTGGATAAAAACTTATGATGCTATCCTGATATCGCAGGTAATTGATTATTGGAAATTTCTCTTTCTAACATTGGTAACCAAATTTGACTACATTCGGCTGAAATACTAGCTACACAGTTATCTGCATTTACTTGTATTAAAGCACTTTCTTTGATGTTTCGTCTTTTATTATTGGGCTCTTTCAATATTATTTTTGTCGAATCCCATTGAATTTTATGCCCCTCTTCCCAAGCATGTTTACAAATACCTGACTTAAAGAACTCCCTATCTTCAAAAAATTGCATATATCAGATATCTTGTGAATGCGACAAATTCTATTTA
>CAJUYI010001961.1:24626-39653 GCA_910591695.1 Galerucella pusilla
TTCGAATAAAAGTTTTGACGTTACAAACTACTCCTGTCAGATCAATAATAAAAAAATTCAGTCATTTAGACATGATTTAGACCATAGATTTAGACTTCGTTTCTCGAGTTGTTGATGTTGCCACGGTAACTTTAAAACACGAGCGTGCTAAAAAGTTCGATTTAAACACGCTGAGGCGTGCTTTAAATAGGTAAAATGGTTCACCAATAAAAAAAATTATTTTATCATCAGTTAATCTTAACAAAGGTATCTGGAACGCTACCGAAAGTCGAAATAAAAAAAAATAGAATAAAAAACATTATTGTGGTTTCATTCCCAAAAAATAAGAAAAAAAATGCTTCTGAGGCTAGACGTATGTATGTCTTGCATTATCCAAATAACCATTTACCATATACTGAACAGTTTACTAAATTGAGGATAGCGATAGCGACACTGAACAAAATATAGAATAGAATTGTACATTTAAATAAATTTATTATGCAAAATATAATCAAAATTTCCTAAGTTCGACCCTGTTTAGAATGTAGAACATGCAGAACTATTTGTGAAGAATAAGTTTTTTCCTAAAATTGATCATAAAGTTTCCTATAGAATATGTGGATTTTGTGGCATGCAAGAAGAAACCTCCATCCACATACTTTCCAACTGCACAGCACTTCGGAATCGTAGAGCACAGCAGGAGATTACTGGATAGAAGAGGAACATTTACCTAACTTGAATCCTGCAGATATCCTAAAATTCCTTCGGGAAATAGGACTAAAGGAGCTACTAGTTTCTGAGACTCTCCTCAGAAACTAAGTAGAAGTAAGGAGGCACAATAGATCTTTTATATCTCACTGAATGTCACCCCAAAACACATACATACAACCATTCCTATAGGGTGCTAACTTAATTGGACACAATGTATAATTTTATATATTTATTAAAATATCCAACTTCTTTGTTCCAAAGTTATATTCATTATTAACTTACCCAAATAACCACAATCTAAATACTATCAGAGTTATACCGATTAGAACACTCATACGTTGAACAGGAAACTGGATTATCGGTTTTCAAACAATCATAATAATAATATTCCAATTTTTTATATAGCCCATATACCTATACAGGTTGAATTTTTAGTGTGACAATAACGTTACAGATAACTCCGTTATTATAAAAGTTATCGAAAGAAAATAAGGTATCCACAAAGTATTTTGCTCTTTCGCTACTTTACCACATGCATCGTATCAACTAGGTATTGTATTTTATGAGTATTTTTTGTATTTGATTAAAATTTTACGTTAAAAACTTGTAAGTTTGGAACCAAACACTCTGAAAGCTTGGGAAAACCCCAAGTATCTTTCAAGCGAAAATCCACACCATAAGAAAGTGCGCCCAGTTCAATATTGATAAAAGATACAGAAAACAAAGGATTATCATAATGTCGGATAGTCAAGCAGCCATTAAAGCACTGAGCTCTTGTGTAATCAGTTCCAAAATGGTGTGGGAATGTCTAGACAAACTCAATGAACTAGACGAGAACAATATAGTCACCTTTACTATGGAGTCCAGGAAACTCCTGGAATATTAGGAAATGAAATAGCTGATGAACTAGCAAAGGAGGAGACTGAAACTCCATTCTGGGGGCCTGAACCCTTTTGCAGAATCAGCCCCAATGTAATATTGGAAGAAATAGGCAAATCCGAGAAAAAGAGAAGATCTGATGACCATTGGAAAGATCTAGTAGGGCTTATACAATCAAAGACTCTTCTGGGTGACTACAACCTGTTGAGATCAAATGAATGCATAAGTCAAAGTAAAACTGCGCTAAAAGTTTTAACGGGGATCCTAACGGAACATTGATACCTGAAGGGGCACCTGAAAAAGCTCAAAATAGTGGAGGAAGAATAATGTAGATTTTGTGGCATGGAAGAAGAATCCTCCATCCACATACTTTCCAACTGCACAGTACTTCAGAATTCTAGAGCACAGCACCTGGGAGATTACTGGATAAAAGAGGAACATTTACCTAAGTTGAAGCCTGCAGATATCCTAAAATTCCTCCGGGAAATAGGACTAAAGGAGCTACTAGTTTCTGAGACTCTCCTCAGAAACTAAGTAGAAGTAAGGGGGCACAATAGATCAGTGAATGTCACCCCAAAATACATACATACAAAGATACATACAACGTGTTATTTTACTCGTAGAAAAAAAGGTATTCCTAGCAAGGTCGGCAAGTTTTTCGGCACTAGTTGGGAAATTAACTTTATCAAACGTAAATGCAATTTAAGCAAGCATATGGTTTAGGTGCTCGTTATTTTTAGTAGTGTAATTTTAACCGTATCTCAAGAAAAGTAATTTCTAAGATATTGGTACCTAATATAAGTCATACGGCAAATATAGACTTATATTATTCGAGCAAGTTTTGTGGGGCCACAAATCGAGCCACAAAGTACTATACTTTTCATAACCTTATTTTTTCAAGCTATTTTCAGCTATGTGCTGCCATAAAAATATTTGAGCAATTAATAGACAAAAGACTATATTAGAAAATACGTTGGATGAGTCACAAAGTGGCTTTAGGAAGGGCAGAAGCACACTGGATCATATTTTTTCTATAAAACAAATAACGGAAAAAGCTTATTGGCAAGAAAATAAAAAGATATATCTAGCATTTATTGACTTAGAAAAAGCAATTGATAAAACACCAAGACGAAAGTTATGGAATATTCTCAAAAAACGCGGAGTTAGTAATAAGCTCATAAAATTAATTCAAATGATATACAGTAATAATACTAACTCAGTTATAACCAAGAATCTACAATCGTCAACATTTAAAACCACTGAAGGACTAAGACAAGTAGGTAGCTTAAGCCCAACTTTATTCATTATGTATTTGGACGAAATAGGTAATAAAGAAATGTAAGAATGAAAACAAAAAATTCACCATAGGATACATGGATCTTAACAAGGTAGAAGTTTCAGAAGGGGCATTTGCTAACGATATAGCTATCATTGCGAAAACTAAAGAAGATCTGAAACACAATATTGAAACATGGAATATTATCTTGAAAGAAAACGGGATGATTATGAATAAAAACAAAACAAAAGTTATGGTTATAGGAGAAGGGAAAGAAAAAATAGATATAGAAATAGAAGGACAAGTTATAGAACAAGTGACAATATTTCTATACCTGGGAATAGCAATCGATCAAAACGGAACACAAGAAGCAGAAATCAATAAAAGAATAGAAAAAAACAATGAAACTCTTCTATACGATGAACAAAAAATTCATATACAATATAGTAGTTTACCTAACTAGTGCGGAAAGTGATACTTTTCCGCACGCTATTGCAGATGGCCGAACGACGCTTTAGCGGAGCTCTTTCCGCACGCTTTTTAGTACGGAAAAGATTCACTTTCCGCACGTTAGTAGAAAAAAGGAATATCGATCAATACCAAGATAAAAATATTTAAAGCAATATATAGGCCAATATTAAGTTATGGATGTGAAACGTGGGTGCTAAACCAAACACAGAAAAGCAGAATACAGGCAGTTGAAATGAAATACTTAAGAAGAGTCCGAGGCGTTACAAAAAAAGACAAAATTAGGAATACAGTTATAAGAAGTCATCTAAAAATAGAATCAATCCTAGAATTTATAGAATACAGACAACTGGGATGGTGGGGGCATTTACAAGGAATGGAAAACACAAGACAGACTAGAATATGAAAAGCAAAAATATTTAAAAATAAAAGAAAAGGAAGACCTAGACAAACATGGAATAAAACTAATTCACAAATATTGAAAAACAAAGGGAAAAAATTTGCTGTGTCAAAATGTCGTAAAAAACCTATGATTTAATGACCACTCTTTTCAAATAAATATTTTTTAATAATATATATACCTACTGTTATTTGTTCTGTAAATAAATATAAAAGTACATTTGTACATGTTTATTGATCCTTTTGGTAAAATTCTGAGTGGATTTTGATTCTAGGGTCCTCATTTGTTAAAATAACCCGGGCTCCAAAAGCCCTTGATCCGACACTGGTTTTGACAGAATTAAAGTAATAATATAATTGTTTGCGACCGGTGGGTTATTTTTTGAGTTTTTGCCAATTTAATTCACAAATAAAAAAAGGAACACTGTTTTTATTCTTTGATTAGAAACAACAAATAAAATCAATATACTTTTATTTAAAAAATTAAACATTAAAATCAACTAAAAATTTATTTTCAAGTTTAGTTAACGTTCTCCACGTGGTAATAAGTAATTAGTTTGTCCTGTATATAGGAAAAACAATCTATAAACTTACCGTAAATGGAAGTAAAAGAAGTTAATGCTAAAAAACCATAATCCAATCCGATTGATATTCCAAGGAGAAGGAAGGATGTGTGTCAAACGGGATACAGCTGAGCTATTTTTATAAATTCACTCTATAGAAAATTAGCACGCCAATAATGTTGTCCGTTTAATAAAAATTGTGTTTTAAAAATCAAATGCCCACGAAAATGATCATTAACATTGAGTACTATAAAGAACTAATAAACAAAATTCTTAGCGCAGCAAGCATGAACTAAATATACAATAAACCTTAATGGCAGTGTGTGGACCACTATGTATAACCGAGTTTCCTGCAGTGAATGTAGTCAAGGATTGCGCATCTTCAGGCTTTTGCGCAGGGAGCGCATTGAACAAGCTTTTCAATTCCATGCAACCCTCACAATATATTTTTTATTATTTCATTTCTATATAAAAGGATTTCACGCAGAATCGGATTTATAAAATTTTACAAGTGTGATCGTGTAGCTCGCCATCATTGATTTCTTCACGGTTGTCTCATATCCAGGTTGTCCTATCTATAAAAATTGTGGCACAATAGATCTTTTAGGTCTCAGTGAATGTCACCCCAAAAAACATACATATACATTATACATACATACATCTATAAAAATTTTACAGAGCAATTAAAAAAATATTTATGAAATCAAACTTGTTTAAATATAATGTAGATTTAACAAAATAAAATTGTTTGATTTCATAACTTACTATGGATCTACATCAAGTAAAAGCCTCATCTATTCAATGTTTAAAAAAATATTGTAGATTCTAATTAAAGTGCTGTTGGTAGGTAGGTATATATAACTTCCAGCAGGTAGCCGATTATATATTTTTGGTAAATTATTGTCTCAAACATCTTTGAGATTTTCAAAATATTGGAAATGCTGTAAAGTCTGCGAAGTGACTATCTAGATCCAATTTTTTTTATGTTCGTATGTATCGAACCAGGTATACCAGGTTGTATCCAAATGAATTGCATTCCGACCAATTATAGTGTAACATCGTTCTTTTTAAAAACGATGGAGAGGTTGTGCGAGCTGTATATAAGAGATGAAGTGCTAGTTCACAACCCACTTCATCCAAATTAGCATGCATAATGTTACCGTGAAAGACCGAAATCTGGTGAATGTCGAGATACACCGGGGAATGTCAACATTCTCAACGTATGTCCGAAATATTGTTGAAATTTCATTATTTCTAACTTACACCGGCGATTGTCGACATTCATGGTGTATGTTAAAAATATTTTTTTTCAATAAAAACAAACAAAAAATCCATGGGTCTTTATTTATTAAAATAATATGGGAAAAGGACTTTGTTGAACTCAAAACAAACAGTAGAACATAAAAATATAAAAAATAAGAACAATATCTGATTACGGGTGAAAAGCTGCTTCAAGGTACCATTTTTGTTAGCTAATCTATAAAAGTCTGAATCCTCTATTCCAACAACAACCGCTAACACATTTCGAGGGTCTGTACGACCACGGTCGACATCAGGGACTTGAATACTTACGGTATCACCAATTTGGGCAAGAGAAAACTTTTTTTAAGGTTCGCAACATTTTTGTTGCTTGAAGTAGAAGATTCTCTTTTGCAGCTACTCTTTTTAAAGAAATTAGCTCGTGTTGTTCAGTGAGTGCTTGAGATGAAGATGTGTTAGGTGGCGGATCAGTCAGTGCTTGAGATGAAGATGTGCTAAGTGGCGGATCAGTCAGTGCTTGAGATGAAGACGTGTCCGGTTGCGGGTCAGTCAGTGCTTGAGATGAAGACGTGCCAGGTTGCGGATCAGGTTCCGTGCACCATTTTAACATATTTCCACATAGTTCAGATATGACTCGATTACTGATCTCTCTGCCATTATCCGAATGCAATATAGCGGGAGCACCAAATTTTAAAAAAATTTGGAGGTGATTTGCTACTTCTTCCGATCTCTTGCTTTTTAAAGGTCGTAACTGGACCTGCGGTGTCCGAGGTTCACCGGACCTCATTTGTGTTTGTCGACATATACCGGTGAAAGTCCGAATGTATATAATAGAATTAAGAAATGTTCGAACTTTCACCAAGGCATTTGACATTTCTCGACATCCACCGGCGAATGTTGACATTCACTACTTTCGGTCTTTCACGGTAACACATATACTCCGGGAAGGTCCACTGATTCGGCCCTTCACCAAGTGGTTGACAGAATCTAAAGATCATTGAACAACAAAGAATCCACCCTGGGTAGATTCATAGATATCGAAGGAGCGTTTGATAAAACAACCTTTCCAACAATTACCCAGCAACTCAACTCCAGAAATGTACCTCTGTTAGTAGGAAGTCTTACCACCCCTTCTGTGGAACATAGTCCTGGATACCCTGATTAATCACTTCAACAATAACCGATTCTACACAATTGCATACGCAGATGACATTAGTTATCTTGCAGACTGGCAAATTTGTGAACACACCGTGCGATAAAGCGCAGGATGGATTTAAATTAATAGAAATATGGTGTAAGGAACTCACTGTCGATCAATCCCAGGAAGACTGAGAGATGGTCCTTTTCACCAGAAAAACAAGTTTATCGGGTTTAAAACCTCCCGAAATCTTCAAAGGCAAACTAAACTTCTCGGAGGAGGTGAAATACTTTGGTATTACCCTCGACTGGAAACTAACATGGAACTCTCACCTACACAGCAGAGCATAATATGTGGCTAATGAGCATTGTCGGAGGACATGGGGTCTGTCACCCCGTGTGGTCACCTGGATCTACACTGCAATAATAAGACCCATGTTAATGTATGGAACAATTGCATGGGGACCGAAGGTTCTACAACTCCTCGGGAGGATGTACAATGGGTCACGTGTGATCTAAGTGCTGTGAGCCTACACTCACCCTCCCTACTCTACAGATCCAAATAAATAATCGGCATTTTCTGGTCTTACAGAATTAATTATTCCAGTCGCCATTTCTGAATTCTATTGAGCTCCATTAAAACTCGTATTTTGTGTACATTACATGTGGTTTAACCTCTCACTGGACAGCTGGTGTCCTAGAACCACGCTACTGGACAAATATGCTACATTCTCCGCAAATTGCTGGGACATTCCAGACAAAATTTCTTGAAGAAAAAGTCAAGATTGCCTATTCACTTCTATTTCCTTAGAGTTATTAGTGTTCTACAGCTAATAGAATTCAATTAAAGTAATTTATTGGGATAATTATTATCCAGCTACATCATATATAAGGGCACAAAAATTGTTTATACTACCAGGTCACGAAACGTTTTTGAGAAACACCCCGAGTGTATTAGTTCAAATGGTGAAGTTAGTATTTGGTCTGTCTGTAAACAACAAATAAACCTAATAATACCAGTAATACAAAGATAATACATTATATTGTAGTCACTATTATATAATGTATCCTAAAAGTTCCAGACTATCTTTTAAAATAAGGGTAATAAGAGTAGGAAAAAAATTTGCCCAAATCAAGAATTTGCTTATTGTATTCAAAATGCCCTATCATTAGACATATTATTATATTATAATTAAACCCTTTTAATGGTGGACTCACAAGTCTGTAAATCATTTCCAGGCTTTTTTGAGAAGACTTTTCTTATAAAAATGTTTGTCCAACTCCAAAAAGCTGTAGGCATTATATACAGTTCCTAAGATATGGACAAGTCCATCCTTTTTGCGACACCTTGATTCTACACTCAAAATGTCAATGCAATGAACTGTCAGTGGAGAAGTTATTAAAAATTTAGAGGTTTATTTATTTGTATACATCCTGACAATTTTACTGCTAAAATGTTTTTGGAAGGATTAAAACTGTATCTATATTAATACCAACAAAAAATTAATAGAGGTAGTGCAGCCGCGTAAGCGAGAGGACGTTTGGATGCGATTATCTCGAAAACTATTGCATTTTGGAAAAAAATGATGGGGACCATTTTTGTAGATAATTTAACGACCTTCACTTTTTACCTGAACAAAAATTTTCCAAATTGCATATTTCGGGAGATAATGGCGGGAAACCGTTTTTTGAGGGGCGTTAGGGGCCATTTTGGGCCCTTAGCCAAGGGGCAATCTTGGAGAACTTTTTCTCCCTTTGAAGTACCTGTCAAGACCTACAAATCAAGCCAAAAAAAATTATTGGACAAATATATTGATAGGTTTGCCTATTTTCAGGTCTTCAGTTACTGTACTATAAGTAAACCTAAGCATGTATTTTTTTCAACAACTTGTAATACCTAATTAATAAACAAAACCATTTTCCTTAACAAATTTCAATTTTATTACAACTATCAATCTTTCACCTCTTTTGCTTATTACATTACAACAAACTCAATTTGTGAAAAAAGACTCTCTTAAATGGTAAATTGACTTTCATCTTTAATAGCAATTAGTTTAATTATAAAATTGTATTTAAAATATTTTGCATTGAATAAATTAAAAACCTATGCACTGGCACTGCTTTCATCACTTCCAGAACTAGAATCTTCCTCATCATCTGATGAATCACTCGATGATGCTTCTTTTTTAACTTCATTCTCTAGAGCTTCTTTTCTAGCCATGATATTTTTATACTCTAACACTGTAATTTTCTTTGGCATAATATCTCTTAGGAAGTTATACTTTTCTTCAACATGAACAACTTCTGCAAGATGTTTATAATCTAGTTTTTTAGCTTGTTTAGCATTTCTGTAACCTTCTAATGCTAGCATTCTTATGAACAATTCAGTTGCTTTACACATCAACAATGATGATTCTTTATCTACAGTGTCTACATCTGATGAACTCTTCATGATAGTATTAATGCGAGATACTGGTAAATGTGCCTTCTTCTTTGAATTACTGTTATCCATTATAAAATATCTCCTAAAAATATTATAAAATAAATATGTATCACTTATATGAGTGTTTGACTTATAATATATTTTTCATTAGAAACTACATTATTCCAGAGGTTTTAATACATACTTTGTAACAACTATGGATAAAAGATTAAATCATAACTAGGAGCAATTTATTCTTACACAGTTGAAAATATTCTACGAATTGTGGTATAGGTATTTAGGTACCTACTACAGTTACAGCTTCAACTTTTTGCATTCACGTTTAAAACAAGTTAATTATTTGATTGTCACAAGAAAATAAATATGTAAGGTTCAAAATGTGTAACTTATAACATGACAAAGTGATTTTATGAATTTGTTTATTTGTACACACGTTTAACACTTTAAAATGAAGCAAAATATAAGGCAACAAAACACTATTCAACTTACAGCTTGCTTTTATCGACAAATAAACCATCCAACGTTATTTAGAAGTAACAATTACTTTACTTATCTCAATAAAACTTGAAAATTCTTAGTAATACAATAACATTACAGTACAGGTTTGTTGCTTTTCCTCAAATGTTTGTATATATATACACATATATACTACTAAATATGGAATTAATTGTCACTCAAATTAGTAGAAATTAGAAACCTTATTTTAGAAGTAATGTGAGGAATAATAATCAAAATAAAGGAATCCAAATGTGATTTTAATGTGATCCAAATGCAAAACGCGCGCATTAAAAACAAAACCTTTCCTTCTTCTTTTTTGATTTGGACTGGAACTTTGGAAAATACATCCATAAAAAAGACACTTCAGACGAAGCTGTACAGCTATTTGAAAAAGTACTTGCCTGAGAAAGAAAAGCTGGATAATCAGTGGATACTAAATTTACTTATAAAATTTACATACATTTTACATTCACATATTAAATATAATACAAAAGCAGAGGACACATGTATTAACTTACCTCTGAATTAAAGCGAACCAAAAAGTCGTACGTGCACATTCCAATAGCATACGCTTCATTCACGATATTGTGGAACAGCTATGCTTTATATTCCAAGTTTTTGGCATTACAAAGTATTGGATATTTTTCAAGAGGGGGAAGAGTGGATTAAATTATTTTCCCTTCCCCTTTAACACTTTAAGCTACTTCACAATTTGTCGGCGAGATAAAGAAATCTATAAGTAGAAGCAGAGAATGGGCTCGTTTACTAAAATTTTTAAATCATTATTAACTGTCGTAAAACAAAGTACAAAATATGATTCTGAAAATTTCATGTCAATAGAATATGTCGTTCTCCTAATACAACCATTGTCTAATAACAACCAATTACACAAGCATACCGCAGCGGGGCGAAGACTATGCTTACGCTTACGCTTCTGACTGTAACGTGCCTCGCGTAGAATTTATTTATTTTGAATTACTCGCAAAATTTTGTGTGAATAAAATAAAATGTGTAGACCTAATTTTAAAAATGCAGAGTCATTAAATCTTCCACAAGTGGACTTGCTAATGATTATGGAGTTTTTCAATAGAAAACACGAGTTTATTAAATTATAATTTTATACTATGTGACACATCGTTTTTGGCTGTTTTCCGGCCAGAAGGATTAAAAATGTCATTATTTTCATAAATACATGCTCTCTCTCTGGTCTGGTGGACAAAGTTACGGAGATAACGCTATAGGCTACTCAGTAAAAATTTTTTTTAACTGCAGACTGCCCAATTAAAGGAGCTTCTCCAAATTCTATTTATGATGAATGCGTAGTGGAATGTTGAAAAGAACAAGAAAAACTTATTTTGATGCAGCTATTAGTTCCAAATGTTGACATCAGATTCAAATGCACCTCACTGGTAAAAAAAGCGATATTTGTTAGAGCTGATCCGGACTTTGGAATCAAATAAAATAATTTCTTTTAAAACATAATATACGCCAGTTTTGCTGATGATCTACTGAAAAAGATTACCTGTTTTTTGGAAAAAAGCAGCACCTATTTAATAAAATCTAATTTGTGAAGAACTGACCCATTATTTTATTAAATAGTTTTGAACATTAATAACACCACAAGCTATAAGAACAATATCATCTATGTATTTAAAAAAATTTAGATTAATACAAGCGTGTGTTTTTCAATAATACTCTCAATATGGATTCACAATGTATTTTATAAGGTAATCTATAACGATTCTGATTGAAGAAAAATGAAATCCTAAAAATATACAAACAAAGTATGTTGACTTATCAGTGATTGCTTTACAAAGTATGTTGACTTATTAGTGATTGCTTTACAAAGTATGTTGACTTATCAGTGATTGCTCTACAAAGTATGTTGACTTATCAGTGATTGCTTTGAGTCTTTTTATGCTTTTCTGCCATTGCTTCGGTTTTTTTGGCATCCTTATTAATAGAAATTAATGTTTTGTTAAATGTTTTCATCGCAGTACTCTTACATTCTGGAACCGCACAATATTTATAGCTTTACTCTGGTTCTGGTCCATTGTGTCGAATAGTTTAAATTATTTCTAAACGTTCTTATTTCACAAACATTTTTCATTGCAATAAACAATTAAATTATCTGTCGTTTCCCCCACGTGCAAATATTTATTTCGCTTGATTGTTAATGAAAATGAGCAAAATTACCAAATCTCAAGGAGGCATGCGTTTAACTATCATCACGCTTTTTTGCAGCGGGCTGACGGTCTATCACGATACTATGGAACAGCCGAGCTTTATATTTCAAGTCTTTGGCGTTATTGGATATTTTTCAATAAGGGGAAATGTGGATTAAATTATTTTCCTTCCCCTTCCAACACTTTAAGCTAGCTGATGTAAACTATCAAGTAATTAATTCACAATTTGTCGGCGAGATAAAGAAATCTATAAGTAGAAGCAGAGCCGGTTAGGCAACATGATAATTAGATCATTTGCACCGTCTAGCTTCAATTCATATACATCAGGACTGCGTCAAAAATAAACGCTGAAAGTGCAGGATTTAATATATTCAGTAGAAAACTAGAGAAAACCATTATTTTTGTATTTTTTGCTCGTATTTTATTTATTCCTCGATATTTACCTTAGACATGAATGAAACAACCTTGTAAAATTTTAAATTTTTTATTTCACTAAGATTTTTTAATATTTAAAAAATACATTTAAAATACACGTTTTAATAATACGAACACAACAAAACTATTTGTTTTATTGAACCGTTAATTATTGTAATATCTTATTCTTATTTTGTGTAACTATGTAGCATAAATATTGTTACACCGAGAAAAAGTGTTTTATGGACCGCCCTACTTACAATTTAACAAATAATTGTGACGTATGAAAAAAGTCTTTTTAAAATAATCAACTTTGGCTATATTGAGATACGGTTTACTCGAAGTTAGCACCGAACTATGGCATAAAGAACTTTTTTAACACATCACGGTTCGTACAAATCTGAAACGAACCTATATAGGCAAGAACGAAATATTAAAATATACGAAAAGCAAAATTTTCAACTATTCAATTTGTATATATAATGTTAATTAAAATTCAATACAGTATTTAAATAATCTATACATCTAATGATTATTTAATTCTGCCTCGTAGGTGCGAACTTCATCCCAGTTGGCAATATCAACTTGGAAAACACCCTTGCCAGCAAATTGTGCAAATATGGCGTCTCTATTGTCATCTGCCGATCTCTTGACCACTATAACAAAAAATTATAAGTTCATTAAATATAATTTGGCGAGAACTTCTCATGACTGATAGATATATGTATTTTTTTATTTATTAGTAAACGGAATCATCCCCTTGTAGAAATTCAATCATAAATAAAAGTATAAAACTATACATTTTAGTTAGTTACAAATTTAAACCTATAACATTAGAAATATAAATAAATTAGTTCTATCATAAAATATACTGACACATAATTATGGTCACTCATACTTCACTCATCCTTATTGTATGCAAAGATACTTAACAGGCAAAAATGAGGTTGAGTTTGAGTGAAATATGAGTACAGATTCCAGCTCCCTTGATTAAAGATAACTAACCTATAAACCACGTTTGTACCTTACACTGTCATTTTATGATATCAAAATTTTGTTTGGTTGTTACTTGTCTACTATTGTTTTAAATTTTTTGAGGAAATTAGTATGATGGATGATTTTGTTGATTTTGTAAACTATGTAGATGATGATAATGCTTACGTTTATCGTTTACCTAAGTTAGTAATTACATTGGTGAAGTAAAAAAGTAAAATTATTAGATTAATTCATTTTTTAGACGAAACAATGCTCATCTCCACTTGAATTAAACTCGTGTGCCAGTGACACCCATGCCTTTTCCTTTCCAGCTAAGCAAGCAAAATCAGTTTTTTTATTTTCTATAAAAGAATATTTACGAACCAGCTCACTTAAGGCTAGTTTTCCGCTAGACGAATAGAGTTTTCTTTTGTTTTCTATTTTCCTAAGAAATAATGAACTTTAATGAAATAATATTTACTATAAAAATTGAAAATAAGAATTTAAAATTATCCATTAAATAACTAGCTAGAAAAATAAACTTACGCAGCAAATAAGAAATACCTATATATGAACAGTAAAGAACTAAACTGAGAATAAAATAATTTCAGAGGACTAATTCACGAACTGTACACAAATTCGAATATGAATGCAATGCAACAGATGTCAGATGAACGTTAAAGGACATTCATAAATCACAATTGTTAACCAAACGCAACCAAAAGTTCTTAATAATGTTACGAACTCACTAATTCCGAAGCCGGTCCTGTCGCAAACGATGAATGCGACCTTTCTAGAAATGTTCTTTCGCAGGTAATATCCAGACTGTTCTGGAAATGTACCGGGCCATACAATGGTTTATCGCGAATGTTCTAGAGATTCGAGTTCTAGAGATTTGAAGGAGTATATATACGTGGATTTTCGAGTGAGTCGGCAGTTGTTCAGTATACAGTGAATCGGTAAACAGTTTCAGTATACAGGAGTGAACAGAAGTGAATATAAATAGTGTAGAAGATAAATTAGGACAATTAGTATACCGAGTGTAGATAAATTAATAGACATTAAGTAGTGTGTATATAAATTAAATTTATTATAGTGTGTAAGTGTTTCTTTAATAAATCAATTGTAATTAGCCATAGTGAGTGTATAATTTTATCCCACGGTAAAAACAGTTTAAATAAATAGGAAAAACATTACAATAATAACATTGACGCCAAACTTCCTCCACTCAAATTGAAGTATTACTTGAGTAATAGCTGTGGATATGAAAAGTCGCCCCGAGCTAAACTCAAACTAAGTTGAGTTTGAATATGAAAGACCCTCAAGTGTCGACTAAGAATTTCACCATAAAGCTATTAAATAACTTTTGAAACGATTCAATGAAACTCCAATGAAATTAAGCCCCAACTGAGCGTGCAAGCTGTGTTCTACAAGAAGCACTATGAATTGTTGTTGACAGGTGCCTGAACTGGTACCTTAAAGAAGACCTTTCGGTCAATAAAAAAAAAACAATCTAGTTGCTTATACGAATAAAACAGTTCTACCGCAAACTAAAGAAGATACAAGAAAAAAATAGAAACATCCAAAGAGGTTAAATGTCTGGGAGTAACCCTTGATTCCAAACTGAATTGAAGGACACACCTTGAAAAAATGATCACCAGGCTTCTTTGGCAGTGCATTAATGAACAAAGCTCAAGAAATAATACCAGAGGTTAACACAACTGTGATAAGATCAAAGACCTGGTGGAGGAAGACAGAGTGCAGTGCCGGATTAGTAGCAATTGCTACGGGCCCCGCATATTCAAACCCACTCATCTCTGCCTGAGCGTAATTTTGTAA
>CAJUYI010001962.1:65-39643 GCA_910591695.1 Galerucella pusilla
GTACACTGCTATCTACACTCCTGATTTATCTTCAACACTATTTATATTCACTATCTGTTCACTCACTGTACACTGAAACTCTTTACCGGTTCACTGTATACTGAACAACTCCCCGACTCACTCAAAAACCGCGTATATATAGTTCTTCGTAACTCAAGAACCTTCTTGAATATACCACCTCTGCGTATACTATATAATTCGAGAACATTCGTGAATAAACCATTGTATGGTACGCTTCGAGAACAGTATGAATATTACCTGCGAAAGAACCTTTCTAGAAAGGTCGCATTCATAGTTTGCGACAGGACCGGCTTCTGAATCAGTGAGTTCTTTGTCACTATATTTCTGTTCTCATGTCTAGTACATCTTTTGACACAACTCTTACTGTATTAGTATGTCTAAAATTCAGGTTGCTCGGCGGTATAACAATCAGAAAATACAAAGAAACAAACACAAATAGGTACATTTTTATTTATAAGATTTAGGTAATCTCCTCAGTAGGTGTTTTTTTATAAAAGTGTAACTTCCGTTTTGTTAGTTAGTATACCTTGCTTTGGTACATTTTTATTTTATAAAATCTCAATATTATTAATCAAATTCAAAAATACATTTTCGAAATACATTATTCCTAGTAGAGTTAATGACACGATGACATGGAAACATTTGATTTTGGATGATATCCAAAGCTAAAACTTTATAAAATTTTATTTATATTGTAAAATGCAGTAGAGAAGCTCTTTGTTGGTAACGAATCATTTACGATAACAGTCATTTTTTAATCAATTAACAATTTTGTTCACGCTCTTGTTAAATAGGCGAACTCTAGCGATATAGACTCCGTTTCACATAAGAAGAAGCCCCGTGAAGTTTGCCAACTGACTTGCGCAGGAACCAAAATCGGTCTTGTTTGTCTATGTCGCCCTGTAACGACCGTTTCACGCCGTTGGCGCTACAAACGATGGATCAATAAACAGACTAGGTTAATAGCTCGCTATAGGGCCACCAACTGACATTTGACAATTCCCTGAGAAAAAACAATTATTTGGTTAGATTTGTAATAGGGTACAAGCATAAATTTTGCTATTGGTGGGAATTGACGCTTTATCAGGACTCCTAACACCTTGCATGCCTATTTTTTCAAAAAAAATATGAACTTTACTTTTAAAACGACTTTAAAAATCATTAAATTTAAGTCCGCCAAAACGCGCTTTACGTCATAAAGATGGTGTGACGTCATTTGTTTACGTTCTTGTTCGTGTATCACGCTCTGAGTTCTTGTGACCTAAAAATTGTTTCTGAAAGCTTTAAAAATGGATAAAGCCGAAAAAAAAACTTTGTATTCCAAGTATTGCATTGTTCCAGTGTGTAAATCAACGTCTATTAAAACTCCAGACAAAATATTTGTTACTTTACCTGGTGGCGCAAGCAAAAGTACACTAAAGAGAAGGGCATTACTTTTGTTTGTGAAGACCATTTTAATGTAAGTACCTAGCTGATAATTTTTATTCTTAAATAGTTTGAGGTTATGTACCTATATATGTCTTGGAATCAACCATAAAGTCCAAATAAACGAAAGCAGCATATAATGCGTATAGCTCCCCACAACCTACTTATTATATCCATACATTTTTTCACAAATTATGTTTCATTTGGTTACTATTTTCGCCAATGATGATGAGCTGTATAATATATGTTTGTTAACAGGTTGGAAAATACTAAATACGACCCTTCGGAACACAGTTCCAATCTAGTAACGTTTTATAATGTGACTGAGGTTTCCTAAGCATTAAAAACTGAATAGAATTAGTGCCCTCCATCACAATATGGCCGACCTGTAAGTGACGTCATTCTGAACACCAACTTTACAAGTTGACACTAGTGACATTCGCCCTGAGGATAAACAACTATTGGGAGATATTATAGATTTGTAATTTAGTTGTTTTGATTAAGTTAATTGATTGCATTTTTGGTTTTTTATGTGAGAAAAATTTAAAAAAAAGACGTCATCACAAGCTTCCAATAAAATATTCTTTGCACTACCTATTTATTAATTATTGTTGTGGGGTGAACACCCCCTATATCGACACTTTCCTTCCCTCAACAATTTTTAAATTTTTCTTTAGAATTAGAAGAACACTTATAAACATTTTTTGCTGAAGTTAAACTTATTCAGAGGAAAATCCATTCTGACTACTGAGTTTATTCGGCATAAGGCTGAATTATATGAATTGAGGTATATAATACCATTAAAAAGAATAATAAACAAACTGTTTAGAATCCTGAAAAATAAACTAAATTGATAATTTAAGGTGAAACGTCGTGTAAAAATATACAATAATCAGTAAATGTGAAAGAAACATTGAAATCATGTTTCATTTACCTGTTGAAAATAGGTCATCAGGTGATGCTGCCAAAAATATTGATACTTGGATATATGTATACACTCAGAGTATAATAGAAAAATGAACTCGACGTGGTTTTTTTAAATTTGGGTTAGCAAGTTATTGACACATTTTCACGAAAGGAAATAACCAAGGACAAACGGAACATTAAGAGACATTGAACGGCAAATTAAAGAAATACAGGGTGTCAAAACATATTTCGGCGTTGACAATTTGGGCAAATAGGTACTTAGTCAAATTTTGCAATAGATAATACATTCTCTAAATGCTGAGTGGATGAAATTTATTGCCTGAAATTGTTTTTTTAAACGCTATGCACCACATTCTCAAAGTTATGTTCAGGGTGAAAGTGGAGGGTAGCTGCCTGAGGCAGATATACTGACCCAGCATTCCCCTAATTCTTCGAGAAAATCTCTAAAATTACAGATAACTAGCTGCGTCCCAAGTAATAGACATACCTACCTGTAGCCAAGGTTGACTCCAGGCGGTAGTGGTAACCATAGATAAAACATTCTTCAACTTTATGATAGAGAACGCTACACGTTCAACAGCTCTCCTATTATTAATTTCTCCATTGCGTAACCACTACACCACTTACTCGGCACTGTTTGGAACTGATGCGGATTCTAGTTTGTTCCCTAATCATTTTCAAAAAGGTCCTTGAATTCTTGGTGGACATCAGTTGTTAAAAGAATGAGTTCGTGTGTTGTATGACAGAAATCCGTTTGGTGTGGACTCCGCTAAGGATACTTGATTAATAAATAAAGCACTAAAAATATTTTTTAATAAAATTTACTTAAATTACGATACCTACAGCATTACAGTAAAATTTACATGTCTAGGAGCAGTTATTATTATAAGTCAGACGATTATGAAAAACTTTCTTTGAAGCACGAATTAAAATCCGAAATAAACAAAGAAAGGATATATTAAAATACTTTTACAACCGCAGTTCGAAGGCTTAACACAGTTTATACAGTACAACTTAATCTATTGTAAATGGACAAATGGAAGTATAAAAAAATTCGATATCGGTGAGTGTGTTTACAGGGTACCGTTTTCTTAACGTACAAACAAAGTATATCATCGAATTTTAAATTAGTTTGAGGTAGCTTGTAAAAAGGACTGCTTGATTATATTTTTTATCTTTCTAATGTTTCAAGATTCGTGTGAATAGTTAAAATGATCAACAAACGCTTGCATTTCTTTCGTGACACCGTTACAATGAAAACTAAACGCCCTGTATACATTCCTTCAAAGAAATTACAATAAACGAACTTACTTTTCTTCGACATTCACAAATTAACTCAATTTTTAATTAGTTGTAGAGATATTGAATACCTAGTTTAGATTAATCGCCCTGTACTTATTTTTTTTATTTCTAGGATATTTTCTCGGAATAAAATCGCTGAAATATTAATACAGGGTGGTGCTTTTGAGGATTGTCGAAGAAGGATTTTTCATATAACGTGTACCTAATTGTTGATTTTCATTGTAATTGAATAGATCATAATTTAATGGACTAATGTATTTGTATCACAATATTTATAGCCAGTTTTATCATGGCTCTTTAAGCAGAATTTTGTTTGAGTCTGAGAAAAATTAACGTTGTCTCCTCAGAGACGGATTTTGTGAAAAACAGTAAATAATTATCTACAACTGAATAAAAATTGAGATAATATCGCATCTATGTCGAAATGTAATATGAATTCTCCTTCAAATACTTCCAATTAAAAATAGGAACCAGTTAGAAATTGCTTTAACACAGTACTCCAACAATAAAATGCAAAAATCGTATATGAACAGGTTATTTATTTAAACTAAAAAAATTTATTTCAGATTCCTAATTAAAAGATTTAAAAAAAACTTATCTCAGTTGGTATCGAGATCGCACAGAGAACAAAAAATTAATAATAAAATCAGATATTGTTGAACTCGGAACTTGATTCACGACCGTGTTAAAATTTATTATTTAAAAAGTATAATTACTATTATTAAGTTTGTATAAAAAACTACAGAAACGACATACAAATAAGTCGATAAATTTTAACAGCCCGAGAATCAAATCTAAATGGATTTTATAATTGTTTATAATTCAATTTTAGAACACAGTCATTTATACTAACATTCCTCCTGTTCTTGTGACTTCCGGACGCATCTTGCTACTTTTCGTTTGAATTCCGAGTACGATTCCCGCCATTCTTTCTGTAATTAATAAAAATAGCCATCAATGTCATAAACACCAATCTACAATAGAAACGCTATAATACATGGAAGGTAGGAACAAGGAGAACAAACTTATATAGGAACACAGCTAGTGCGTGCCTTGAATGCACTTGGAGACCGTTTCAATGTCACGGTAGCCCGAGTAGCAGGGAACGAAGGTCATAAGGATAACGAAGCGACGGATGTAATGTCCATCAATGATATTCATTGGAACCCTGGGAAAAGTTCAAAATTTACGGTATATGGCTTGCTTGAAACTAGATTTATTTATTTATTAATAAACGGAATCACCCTCTTGCAGAAAACATTCATAAATAAAGATAAGTATAAAACTATACAATTTAGTTTGTAGTTACAAATTTAAGCAAAAACATCAGAAATACACTATTACTGTAATAAAATACGATAAAATTATAATAATATAAAATAATAAACATTAGCTCATTAAATTAAAACTCTTAAATTACTTTTGAAATTATTCAATGAAACTCCAGTAAAGTTATGGCCCAAATCACAATATGATTTACTGACCGTGCAAGCCGTGAAACCAAGCAATGGTAACCATAATTGGTACCGTAAAAAGGAATTTCCAAAAGGTTGTAACTACGAGTGACTCTACTGGGAATTTTGAAGGAAAACAATGCAAGAAGTTCTGGACACGAGATGGTGCCCGAGAACAACTTGAATAGTACAGTAAGTTCCGTGTAGGTTCTTTTATTTTCCAAAGACATAACGTTAATACTGTCCATGATATCGTTGTAGCTATAATGACCAACTGGGAGATGCATTTTGTAGGCTACATGCCTTAGAAATTTATGTTGGAACTTTTTCCAAAGACATATGAACCCTATGATATGGGGACTATATTACACATGCATATTGAAGAAGAGAACATTAGATTAGATCTGAAAAGGTCTCAGTGGAATGGGTCAATCAACAGCCTCATCAAATCTAGTCTGTATAGGAGCCATGTTGAGAAAATGTTCATCATTAAGCAGTACATAAGTAACAGTTCAAAAAGCCACCAGAATGGTGCAGGCCTAGGAGAAGCGTATGAAATGCATTTAGCAGTTGTAGCCAAAGTTAAGCAAGCCAAGTTAACCAATCATAACCTCTTAGGTCGAGTTAAATACCTTTTCTGACAAAAAAAAACCTAAACAGGGCTAATTCAGTTGGAGAGAGCAGATAAAGGCATATGTATTGTGCCTTTTTTTCTTCTACGTAGTCCCTGAAGAAGTCTAGTAGTTCCTTCCTACATTATTATATCAGACTATCTCAAAATCATGTTCCTAATTTATTTTATATGTATTTGCATACGAGGATTTTATGCTCCTGATCTAGTCAAGGACAATGACAATCAGTTATCAAGCTACATGTCAATTATATTGCCTCTTTTTACAATAAATGAACTCCAATTTAAAAAAAACTGCAACATATATCTTGTAGTTAGTCTTGAGTATAAGACAATAATTATTGTTATTGCATGTGTTTTCTATTGATAGATGAATATGCTCTATGGAATCTTATTGTGATTATTACCATAGATTAAGGCACGTGATAATAGATATTCAGAGTTTCTACTGAAAATTTATCCAAAGTATGTTCAATTTTTTCTTCTATAGATGACCTAGTTTATATTTTGGAGCATAAAGTAATATCTTTGACCCAGTTCACTAACTGGAAGGGATTGAGAAACCTTATGAGGCATAGGGGGCATCTTTTTTACAACACCTTGTAGATAAATATGTCAAAAAATTCAAGAAGAAACTTGATTCAAGTCGTCCATTAAAACATATTCATATCAACATTTTAAAAAGACTTTTATAACCTCAAAAAATTCTCATCTTTACCTATTTGAAGGTTTTTTACTTACCGCAGCATCGACATTGGCAGG
The DNA here is from genome assembly GCA_910591695.1 of Galerucella pusilla. NCBI lineage: Eukaryota > Metazoa > Arthropoda > Insecta > Coleoptera > Chrysomelidae > Galerucella > Galerucella pusilla. The sequence continues at coordinate 6,588 of CAJUYI010001962.1, forward strand.
TGATTCATCATTAGGATCTGCTAACATTGAAATAACTGATATTAAAATAGTTTCTACTGTATGTACTGGTAACCACCGCTCCGAGGCTTTTTCATAACCAAATTTGTCGTCTCCAGGTTCATGGAGTATTGAAATACACACATCACCATTTTTATCAACTAAAATAAGAATTTCAATTTATATCGATTGATAGTTTTCCCCAACATAAACTAGAAACATATATTTTTGACCTAATCAATATGAAACATCCCTCTTTTTTCTTGAAATTAAAACAAACCCTTCAACAGGAAGTGAAACAACTCTCACAAATACATTCCAAAATGAGCTGGTTTTAAAAGGAAAATCAATTTGAAAAACTTACTATTGGGATGCCAAATTTCTGTAACAAATTTCATCTTAGGTGGCCTCAATGGGTATTCCTTTGGAAAATATAGGTGACATTTGAAAAAACCTCCTTCACTGTAAAAATAATGATATAACTTAAGAACTATAAGGTAATCATTGAAAGGATATTATCGAATGGTAGTAACCTGCCTCAAAACTATATATTAAAGACTAAATAGATATAGCACTGAAACAAGACACCTCAAACAATACTGATTGTTAAAATACTATATGAGTAGTATATTTCTTGGATATAAGCAGTTAAAAGTGAATTTTTCAGAGTCAAGGATGTTTTCCCTTGCTGTTTTCCATTTCTGAATAATCTTATAGATATACGAGAACATTTAAATAAGAGTATGACTAAGAATACTTACTAGAGGGTATCGGGAGGGCCTATAATAAGTACTTCCCATCTGTAAATATCATTATCATCTATAAGGCCTGCAGAAAAACCCTCTACAGGATTTTTGTTCAATTCTGAAATAAAATAGATTTAAATGAATAAAATTTTAGTTTTTTTTCTTCGTGAAATGTTCTACAGTCTGAAATGTAAAATCCCATCAGGAGCCCAATAACCGTTACATGAAATATTGCTAACTTACAAAGTGATAGTGGCATTGTCTTTTTACATTTGATAAAACTTTATGCTTACCATTTTAAAGGGCATTAAATACCTTTTTAATGTCAACCAGCAGCACCCTACTAATTAATTTTATTATAGACTTTGTTTTATTACTATTTACAGCCTAACATCCACCCACTAGAAGTTGAAGTGATGTATGGCTGTAAAATATACATTTGTGATGTACAACAAAGATAAGTTCAACCTTGTAACTGTACTTAGTACTACAAAAACCTCAATTTTTTTCCTATATCTATAAAACACGTAAATTTATACGATTTCAACATGAATCTTTTACATGGGGATGTTGCAATTTAGAAATTATAGTTACTCAGCACGTTTTACAAGAATCAGACATTTTTTGCACATTGCATAAAATAAAATGCATATATTTCAATTGATTTACTAAATAATTAGTCTCCAATGAACTATTTTCAAAAAAATCGTAAATATTTTACCTTCACATTGACGGGTATGATAAGGAATAATATGAACGCTTATTGATTTTACTAAAAACCCTAGAAATATGTAAAAATTCGCTTAAATTGTAACTTTCTATAACAAAAATAGTATGAGGAAACTATTTTTGGACAGGCCAGACTAATCACTATACAAAAAATCCAGGTTATACTGAAAGAACATTTCGATTACAGAACTAAGTTTATTTTTGAAGTAACACGAGCTTTCATCGAGGCAAAGAAAAAACACATCACTTTCACTGACCTGCTAGCTGTTTTCTTAATAGGAGAGCTGACTGTGGTTCTGACATTAATTACAAATTTAATTTTGAAATATGAATAATCCAACAACAGGGTATTGTAAAATGGCCGGTCTCGATCTTGACTTGAAAGTTTGGGACCGCATTGACTCAAACATATGTTATTTCCGGAAAGGTTTGTTGCTACACTGTATTAACTGTCAAAATAGTACTACCCTCTGCTGGTCAACGTAACAAGTATGTGATTCTTACTGTCTACTTTGGAGCTAACTCTATGCAACTATAGATGGTAGGCCCACGTGATGACTGGGCAATTGTTTTTATTATAGTGTGAAATCTTTTATCACACCAATTTCTACTAATATCTCAGTTTGTCAATTTTTGAGTCATTTATAGTGAATAACTTTCAGTATCCCATGTAAATTGAAATAAAAATTGGAAATGACTGCCTACAATTAGCCCTGCCATCTATAAGACAAATATTGAAGACTGTTATGATTGCAAAAGATCGATGAACCAGACATAGCTTTGGATAAAGCAATCTGTCGTTAACTCCTCTGATAGCGTCTAGATGGCAAGACAACCACTAATTGAAAAGTTATAAACTTATTTATTTAACACTTTGTAGATCATTTAACATTGCTCGTGGCAGTAGAAGCAAGGTACTCGAAGGCAATAAATATAATATTTGAAATTTATGCATTCCATAAGAATAATATTGATATTGTATTGATGTATTACGTGTTGCCTATATTACAAGATGAACTTGGGATGTGACGTCGTATATTCCAATTTGTTTTGGGACTCTCTATATACAGTGACTATAAAAATCTGGTATATTTAAAATTGTATCCTTATTATCCAATTATAACCAATTTTTTATGGTTTGGAACTATTTAAATTTGACATACAATTATAAAGATTAGTCTATATTATTCAAAAGATGATTGTTCTAATTATTTTTATAACGATCCGTAACTATACATTTCGTAACTGCTACACTGCTCCTGTGATCGACACTTTTGTTCAAATTTCTTAGCATATCGGATTATAAAAATAAGAACTGACGCAACTGGGTAAAGTCAGTTATAAGTTTTCGGCGTGGATACAATGTTCAGCCAAAATTATCGCTTTTGTGATTACTCAACTCCTAATCATCAAGAAACGCATTTAATATTGCCTAATGATTCCATACAATCAGTGATTATGAGCGCATCTATGATTTTTGCAGTGATGGTGATTGGATTTTTAGTGATCTTAGATAGAACGAGAATGACAAGTATAATTAGAGCCAGAACTTTTTCAGAACCAACGGCCGAGGAAAATTTAATAAGAGCATTAGCCAAATTTGAAGATTTCAAAACGTAAATCAATAAATATTTTGATTATTTGTTTGTTAATTTAATTTAAATTGATAGTTTTTACGTTTTTTGTAGTCATGAAATAGTTTTTTGCGTTAAAATGTTTTACAATAAATAATTGGGTCCAAAATGGGTGGTTGAGTTTTTTTAATGATACAATTTCATAGTATATAAGCGCCAAAACTTTCAACTTACAATATACGAGTATCTCGTGAACGTTGAGAAATGTCAAAAAAACTCGAAATTGCTCCTAGCGTCTAGAGGAAAAACTAAAATGACTGTTGGAAAGCATTTTTACGATATTTTCAAATAGATACAGTCATTTGAATTTTTGTAGGCTGAGTAGGAGGATTATAGAGATTTTATGGGGTTGCTTTATCTTTTATGTCACTTTAGCTCCCCTCTCTACCCTAGAAACGATTTAGGGATTTTTTTTGACTTTTTTTTACATTTCTTCTCGCTCACGATATAAAGTCAACAAAATATTTAAAATTGACACACAATATGGGACAAAAAATTATTAGAAAATGGTCTAATCCCCTGTTCGTTAGAGCGATATGAAAAGTCGATATTTTATTTTGTGCAAGTTTTCCATTGGTTGGCTAAAGGTAGGGTGTAGATAAAAATAACATTTTAAAGATATCCTTTTATTAATACAAATCTCATTTATCCAATCCCTTTCAGACAATATTTCCATAAATTAGATTTAACCCTTTTTATTTAACAAACATTCTAAACATTTAATTTTATCAGTTTCAACATAAAAATTTAATTCGGAGAGATTATGTACAACGTTTATTATTAAAAACATGATAATAATTATTATATCTAGGTATTTGATCTATACTTTTTTAATGATACGGCGACCACCGAGATCTACACCACAGTTTTAGAAATACAAAGAATCCAGCACTTTTTATGCAAGATGCATTTCGGTTAATTATTTATATTTTGCATGACTGATAATCCTTACCCATAAACATAAGTGCATAGAGTATTGGAATTCAATAATCCTTTAACAACTAAATGTTTATCGGATATTACAGAATTGTATTCGAAATTGACAAAATATATTGAAATAATTTAATACTTATTAACTTTTCGGTAAATACTATTAAAAAGTGCCACAATTTTTTAATTTATGAAAGAAAAGTAGTGGATTACTTCGAATATAAAACTATGAGCTATAAGATGTTGTACTATAAAATAAAATAGTCTTCTTACCCACTAAACAGTTATTATTAAATTGTAATACTTAGTATATTACATAACGTGTGCGGAAAGTGACATTTTTCACACGAGTGGGAAATATTGTAGCAAGAGGCATCAGGGTGCCGATTCTCGGGCCAGGGAACAGCGCTCCCTGAGAGAAGCGATCTTTTGTCCTTGTCACTGAAGTGATATAGTAACTAAGCGAAATAAAGACAAAAAATGTGTTCTCTTGGGGAGCGCTATTCCCTGGTCCGAGAATTCGAACCCAGCCGAGTGCGACAATCACACGAGTGTGAAAAATCACTTTCGCACGAGTAATGTACAGTATTTTTCCTACGATCACGTGATAATTTCACTAAATAATGTGTAATCACCATCTGACATATTAATACACAAAATGTTACAATTAAAGTCAACATAATTGATTTCAAAATTAACAATAAATATCAATAGTGACAAAAATTCAAGTAGTTTAACTATATAATATAGGTAGGTGATTACAATTATTAATTGGTTGGATAATTATAGAAATTGGAAGTGAAATTATTATTGTTCATCATATTTCATACATACCTATCATGAATACCTTTCAAGATGATTACATTTTCCTACTATTTTAACAGGTGATTTGGATTAGTTGGTATAACATCGGACTTCTGACGAAAAGTACGCGGGTTCGATCCTCGACCGCGCCCTAAATTTTTTTTAATCAAGAAAATGACAAAAATTTCACTTTTCAAATTAAATTTAGATATTACATAGCATTTCCCTAATTGGCAAATGTCGTAAGTCCATTTTTGCCAAAATTGGGTTTTTGGCACCATCTCGTTTAATACTATCCTAAAAAAAAGTTTGTTTTCTAAAAACAGTTTTAAAATAACAGATTCTAACCCTAAATTACGTAGTTTGCCAAAATAGAATCATCAACCACTAATAATTCAACCCAATAAGACGTTTTTATCCTCCACTGTAAAATCAGTCAATGTATGTATGTATGTGTGATTTTTGGGGTGACATTCACTGAGACCTAAAAGGTCTATTGTGCCCCCTAACTTCTACTCAGTTTCTGAGGAGAGTCTCAGAAACTAGTAGTTCCTTTAGTCCTATTTCCCGGAGGAATTTTAGGATGTCTGCAGGCTTCAACTTAGGCAAATGTTCCTCTTCTATCCAGTAATCTCCCAGGTGCTGTGCTCTAGGATTCTGGAGTGCTGTGCAGTTGGAAAGTATGTGGATGGAGGTTTCTTCTTCCATTCCACAAAATCTGCATTCTTCTTCCTCCACTATTTTGAGCTTTTTCAGGTGCCCATTCAGGCGACAATGTCCCGTTAGGATCCCTGTCAAAACTCTTAGCGCAGTTTTACTTTGACTTATGCATTCTTTTGATCTCAACAGGTTGTAGTCACCCAGTAGAGTCTTTGATTGTATAAGCCCAACTAGATCTTTCCAATGGTCAGATCTTCTCTTTTTCTCGGCATTACTTATTTCTTCCAATATTACATTGGAGCTGATTCCGCAAAAGGGTTCGGGCCCCCAGAAAGGTATTTCAGTCCCTCTCTTTGCTAGTTCATCTGCTATTTCATTTCCTTCTATTCCAGTGTGTCCTGGAATCCATAGTAAGGTGACTATGTTGTTCTCGCCTAGTTCATTGAGTTTGTCTAGGCATTCCCACACCATTTTGGAACTGATTACACAAGAGCTCAGTGCCTTAATGGCTGCTTGACTATCCGACATTATGATAATCCTTTGTCTTCTGTATCCTTTATCAATATTGAACTGGGCGCACTTTCTTATGGCGTGGATTTCCGCTTGAAAGATACTTGGGGTTTTTCCCAAGCTTTCAGAGTGTTTGGTTCCTGGCCCGAACACTCCTATCCCAGTTCCTTCTATTGCTTTTGAGCCGTCTGTGTACCATTGAATGGCATTCTTTCCAAGTCTGGTAATGGTATTTGGATCCCATTCCTTCTTGTTGCTCATTTCCGTAACGAATTTCTTTGAAAAGTTATATTTTTTCATCATACCGTCTTCAAACTGGACTTCCGACATTTGCGAATTAGGGTAACGATAATAGGTGAACCTAATTAAAAATTATATATTTGGCAGCTTGCCAGTGGTCAATCTTAATAAAAATTCATTTGACAGCTTTTTTATCCGTACACGTACGGATAAGTTTTTTTTCCGTACGCGTATGAATAAAGGCCACTTTCCATAGAACTAGACAGTGCGATATATGTCACTTTCCTATGTGATCGTAGGAAAAATATTTTGAGTACAATTCGGTAATATCCACTAAACATCTGGTTGTTAACGGATTATTGCATTCCAATCCTCTATGTACCTTTTGAAACAAACTATAGATGCATAATTACTTGTAACATGTAAGAAATTTTCCAATTAGCATTTTATGAGAAAAAATGTTGGGAAAAGTTTGAATATTATGTACTGATACCGATGAATATGTCGTGACTTCGTCACGTTTTAAAATAACTGATATTAAAAAATCACGATATAATTTCACTACGTGATTAAGAAATCACGATATCGTTCATCACTAGCTTCAACTGAACGGTTGTCCCCCAAAGCAATATGTCAGTTCTATCAGAGTTATGTGTTCTGGAATGGTCTATAAACAATTAATGACATACTTAGCCCAACCTCGATTGTGTCAAAACTGCTGAATTTCTCCAATAATTGATGTGACACGTCTTGAAATTTTGCAAGCCCGTAAGCTGAAAATTTATACTGACAATCCTCTATTTCTTGCATTTTTTGTGTCATACTGTATATGGGCGTCAGGTCTTATATGTTCTAAAAGGATTCTAATGAAAATTGAAAAAGTGGAAATTCATATTCAATAAGCGTCTTAAAAATGTAACTTTTTGACTTGCATAAAATCTTGAAATTTTATTACATTAACAGATAATTACTAATATTTTTCATAATATTTTTGAATACAGTAAAAAATTACAGCCAGTAAGAATTTAATTTTGAGAAATTCAATATTTGGGTAGAAATTATTCCAAAATTATTATTATTTTCCCAAGCGAAACATCCAACTTTAACGACCTTTATCTCAAATACTAGTAAAACGTGCCGAAATCCATTTTATATAAGAGAAGTGGGGGATTCTTCCAATTTCTAGATCATTCTTTTAAAACCTCGTTTGGAATTATCTTTCCAAATAAATTTGAGTTAACTACTTTGACCCTATAAAATTTTTTTTTCTCTTTCTATTTTAAAATTCATCATTCAATTAAATTGATGACAAACGTTGGTCCTTTTCACCACTGTTCCTCTAAATTGACAAATTATTTTTAAAATAACTGCCTTTTTGTAATATACACTGTATATCAATTTCAAAAACACTTGCATTTATTTTTTGAAATTGAATTGCCACCCGTATATAATGATATACAAATTCCTTCTTACCTGAAAATAATAAAGATAAGTATGTATTGTCGTCCTGGATGATGGTCTAATGAAAATTTGAATGGTTAGAACAAAGAATGTCAATATTGAGTTGTACTTATTTCCATTATATTTATTAGACCAATCAATAGAGCATGAAAATAGTGTAGTCCAATAAATGAAGGCGAAAAATACCGTCAACATGGGCATCTGGTCCAGCAAGGAAATTTTTTTTTAATTTGCAGGTAATAGTGGGTACCTACATTGAACCCCCAAAATGTCAGGTGTCTGAAATTTGTGGAAGGGTCGGAAAATGGCTCTAGAGATCCCGAAAATCCGTTTTCCGCCGATATCTTCCGAACTACGATCCCTGGAGAATTTTTGTTCTGACAAAAAATGAAGAGCAGTTCATTACCTACAAAAGTTGTCCTCACAATTTCTTTCGTTACAACAATATTTTTTGCAAAAATGGTGGTTGAAAAGTTCGCAGTTTTCTGAAACTTAAAAACTGACGCTTCTAGCCCAAAATCTGGGATGAGCGACCCTGAAAATACACCAATTTCTATGTTTAGGCTTCCAGGCATCTATGGTATATGGCGCCACCTTGAATTTTCGCAACCGCGTAATAATTAAGGCCATGAAAATGATCGATCTCTTACCCACTCTCGGGGTCAAAAAAGTTATCGCTTTCTTTAAAATTGAGACCCTGGCCTGCTTTTATTGGACAGACCAATCCTAGGAATGATTGTGTGCAAAAAAGATTGAAATTAGATGCTAAAATTGCGACAATAACTTTCCCATTCTTCATTACCGAATACCTCTTCCTACACAAGCGATGAACTTCCACAGACGACACCTTTTCCAGGAACAAATGGTGGTTGTCTTTCCTGGTCTTGCTAACATTTATTAGGGTTTCTAGTCCTCGGGTAACCGTTGTAACGTCTTCAGTCAAAGCTTGATCACAAAAAAAAAACACACGGGCGTACTAGAATCCTCTGCGACTTCCATTTTTCTACAGGAATGAACAATATTTATCAAATCATTAGATGTCATTTCACCCACAACAATATTAATGATCTTAATTAAAAAAATGAAACCTCGCCATGTGCTCCAAAAAAAAGAAGCTCAAGAATTTCCAATATTTCCCTGTGTTTTTTATCAATAAAAATTTGAAGATTTATTATTTAATAATAACAATAAAATTGATAATGACCTGAATTTCACTTTTCACACTGGAAAGCTACTAATTTATTCTTGAAAAATCACGGAAGAGATAGTGTTTACATGTAAAATTGTCAGTTGTTGACAAACAATGCAGCAGAAAGCATCCACGTGTACACGCACCATAGCAGACGCCGTCGACCACACTATAGATGGGTGGCGTGGCGGCGTGCGAGAATAAAATGAGGCATCCATTACAACAAATTTAGAGACAAATTTCTTTTTAAAGCATCAAATAAAATACTTGATACATATATCAAAGGAAAGTTCAGAATGTGACCTTTCATCGGGTATGATGCTTGACCGGGAAGAATTTTACTGTAAAGAGAAAAAACTGCTCAAAAAAACTCAGCAGAATAGCTGTCTTCTCTCAGAAAACTGGAAATTTCACCGATTTCCCTGAAAACCTAGGGGTCTGGGCCAAAAAAAATTATACCATCGGCATGAGGATATTCTAACCTTTCTCCCAATGTCAATTATAAGCGGGTTTGACAGTTCATCATCGAGAAATTCCCGATAAACCAGAGCGCTCGGGAAAACTCCAGAAATCCACAAAAATCGCCTCTTGGAAAACACATTATTCAAAAAAATACGGGCGAATTATTGGTAGCATTGCTTCGGAATAAATAAAGTACCCCCAAAGAATCATTATCCAATAGGATTGGCTGAAATAACTATTAATAAAAATAATATGAATAAATCCATGGAAGCATTAAAAAATCTAGCAAAGACGAATTTTGGCCTGGTTTTCCAATGACCCGGAGCACGAATTGAGTGGATGAAAACACGCCTTAGTAGCCACAGATCCCTTCTTCCACCCGCACTTTGATTCATTAAAAAATATTGATTTTCACGCGAGTTATTAAAAAATTAGTAATTTACTTGGGGACGTCATGCCCTCAGAGCGTGCTCTCTATAAGCCGGCCTGGAGCTCAATTTTGGGTCGGCGTTCGGGCCATTTATCTCGAAAACTATCTAATTTTTCGAAAAAATGCCAAGGATCATTTTTGTGGGCAAGGAACTGCTCTTTATTTTCCGTTTAACCAAAAATTCTCCAGTGGTCAAATCTCGGCAGATATTGCGGGAAAACGGATTTTCTGGAATTTCAGAGCCATTTTCCCACCCTTCCACAATGGTCAGGTACCTGACATTTTGGGAATTGAATGTGCCTACCATAACCTGCAAATTAAAAAAAATTGCTCCTGCTGGACCAGTTGCTCCACACCTTCGTTTACTGAACTAGTGAGCTTCTGACAAAAATCCAGTGAAAGACACTACGTACTATAACCTGATATATTTTCGACTTGCAAATGTTACTCACGTTATTTTTATGAACATTTAAAACGAAAAAATCGTTTTTTTAGTTTTTTGTTAATAATTCGAAAGTTTATCATGTAATCGTTATGATGTCAATAGACGAATTGTAGAGAAAAGAATACGAGTACAACGCATCTCTCAGAGCGAAGAAAAATCGGAGAAACTGGAAAATTCGTCATTTTTTAAAAATCTTATATTTTCAGTGTTTTTCAAGTTATAGCGTTGAAACTTCGTAGAAAATAAGTCCTCTACATGTGCTTTGAGCGGGCAGAGAGCTGGTACCATGGAACAATTACTTTTGTTGCTATTACAATTGCAATTTGTTGCAGTATGTGTTATACGTTACTCCATTTTTGTCATAAAAATGTATCTATTGCCACCGTACACTAACTACCGACAGGTAAATTCACTTCGTCGATCTATGGGTTACCTAAAATTTCGTTACCCTTCCTATTGTCTGACGAGTTCTGGCTAGTTTAAAGCGAGTATTGAATGTTGTATTATGATAACAGACGTGTAAGGCGCCAGAGAAAAGATGTACCAAAATTTTCAAACGTTCCGACCCAAGTGAATTTACTTGTCGGTAGTTAGTGTACGGTGCTATTGCTGGGCCTACATCTTCTTCAGAGATTAGAGGTAACTTACAGAATTCCAGAAGATTCTATTAAGGATGGAAAATTTCGATAATAAGTTTCATTAGACCAGCATCTACACTTAGGACGACAATTTGCTGGTTTATAGTCAAATATGACTCTAAAGTACATTATAATAATATTTACAAGTTATTTAGAATTAGCTTCGAAAATAAACCATTTGAAAATAAATTCACCACTTTTGAAGGATTCAACGAAAGTAATAAAAAGTGAAGATCAAGTTTCTTAAATATTCTGACTGTACTATGATTTTTCTGTTTCGTATAATTTTTCCATTCCTTAATTTTTGTTTAATTCTGTGCAGTAGTTTTATTTCTTGACTATTTTCAATAAAATTTCTGTTACTTCCGAATAATCGAGGACCCTCTTTATAATCATGTGGGTATTCTTGTATTTATACGACCCTGCCTCAGTGAATTTGGTCCAACTGTTACGTCTGCATCCTATTTTGAATGATGTAATTTCTCCCAATGGATCAGTGGCGCTTGTGCGTAATCTAAACATCAACTAATGAATTTTTTTAAGTCAAAGATTAGGTTTAACGTTTGTAATACATTTAAACGGTTTATCAATGTGATATTTTGATTGGGATTAATCACAGACCTGCCTTTTTTCCATTTCTTCCAACGTAATGTGTTAGAAGGTCATTAGCAATCGATGACGCACACCAAGAAGGGGGTATTACATGAACTCTAGTATAGGTTACCTGTAAAGTTTTTTGTTTTGGGCGTCTTCTACGTAATCTTTCCGAATTTCTACTTTGCCACCTCCTATCTTTGCCGCTCACAGTATACTGGACAACATTTTTTGACAATATCTCCTATTCACCATTTTTGGGAGGTCAGATTGGATGCTTTGTTATACTGTAACGTAAGTAGTATACCCCATAAATTGAATGTAAAGACTAAATAGTTTCTCCATTCCGCCAAATGTCTAGAAACTTTGAAAGAAGCACGCCACTGACAACGAATAAATAAACTATTTCTCAATTTTCCAGATCGGAAATTCTTTTGCATTCATTATTTGTTCACAAGGATGAAAAAATTGTTTTGTTAAAGCAAAAAATGGTAAAAATATTTTTAACAAGTAATCCTTGAAAAAGTAAAAGTAACTTCAACTTACATATTTCATGTAGATAATATGTACAATATAATAACAAATTCTTTATAGTCTCACTTTCACATTTCCGTATTTTGCTCGGCATCTTCTTCGTTTTCCGGTTCTTCTGGTAGTGTATATACGCCGGTCTTGACGGGTCCTTCTAAAGCTTCCGGCCTTTTATTTGTTACCGGCAACATTTCCACGCCTATTCCTGCTCCAATGCTTATATCAATAATAGAAGTAGGAGTACCGACGCCGCCGGTACTTAACAACGTTTCTTCTGTTAAGTTTCGCCGATAGATGTTGTTGGGCTTCTGAGGGAATTGTCATGAAGACATGTTGAAAGGATCGTTGTTGATATTTAAATCGTCAGGAAAACTAGTCGAGTTTAACTTCGGTATTGATTTTTCTTGATGTTTCAATCTGAAATAAAGGGAAGGATTTTTTGTAGACATTTTTCGATAGATGTCAGATAATAGTTATTATGAAAACGATACGATCGACTTGAAACTTTTTGCAAATGTTAAGAAAGTTGTTGATTGCTCGATAATACAAGTTTGGTTGTGAAGTAATTAGCTCGTAATTAGTTATAAACAACAGACAAACATTGATTAAACAAATTGAATAACTAGAGATAGTGATGAGCAAGACTGGTCTTGGTCTTGGGTCAGGTTAGGTGTGTGGTGAGTGGGTCTATAAGGCTCCCCACAGCGACTCGCAAGAGTCTATTGTGGCTCACACGTATTCAGATTTCACCAAACAAATTCAGCTTCTTAACAAAGCCGATTAGTTCATTTGGTGACTGATATTTCAGGTCCGAGGGCGAAAGAGAGACCCTGCCAAACATCAGATACCTGATTCGAGCCGCGGCGGGTAAGGCACAAATAATATGCTCTTCTGTCGACGGCAAGTCGAATTCTCCCACACTCAAGTTTTATCATATGATGATTCAGACGACAGTGACCTGTTAAAAGTCCTGTTAGACAACGTAGGTCATGCCTGCTATATTTGTTTGGAGACATTCTTCGAAGGATGTATAATAGCCTTTGAATGAACCAATCCTGGTAAATTATGCCAGAAGTCTAAAGCTCTTCCTGCTGTCCAGGTATTTAGTGTTTGTTTGACAAAACATATTAAGATGCCAATAATTGTAGATTCTGGTCCGATAGAAACACGTGCGGCACCCTCCCTTGCAAAAGAGTCTGCCTTCACGTTTCTTTCCATGCCAGAATGGGCAGGGATCCAGACCAGTGATACTTTATTGAGTTCTCTTATTGAGGAGAGTCTTTTTTGGAAGTCTAGAACCAATTTCGACGTTACACGGTGGGAGCTAAGTGCTTTCAAAGCCGCTTGGCTGTCCGAGAAAATTTTTATTGTTCAAATGGAAAAATGGCTTAAATTTCCGCCTAAAATACGGTTGCATAGGATCCTACAGAGGTTGAAATTTCTGTCCTAGGTCTGCGCCCATATACACCTGCACCAGAGCCTGATGGTGTTTTTGAGCCGCCTGTGTACCAACAGCTGTCTGCTCTTAATAGTTCATCCTTACGGAGGACTTATTTATCTCTATTTGAAATTAGGACGGTATAAGGCAGGTCGTAGTTTTCTGTTGGAGGCATTATGTCAGAGGTCATTCACAGAATACTGTGACTTCCAGTGTCCACTACTTCGTTCTGTACGAGCCTGATTTGTGCATTTAAAAATATGCGCAATTCTGTATGCTGTCCATCTAGCCATATATGAAGAAGAGGTAATTCCAAAAGAATTTCAACGGCTGCTGACGGCGTGGATCTGATAGCCCCAGTAATTGCCAGACAAACCAGAGAGCTTTGCTTGGGCCGTTCACTTTAAAGCTTTTGGCCACCAGGCAATAGCTCCATATGTGGTCACTAGTCTAACGATCATCACATATATATCCAATAGATTTTCCACAGATCCTGCGACATGTCTACAAGGATAGTCCGGCCTAATGAATAACTTTTTCCGAGTGAGTGTTCCAAGTAGGTTTCGTATCTAGGATAATCCCTAAATATTTTACTTCCGCTGCAAATGGAATAACCTCACCATTGTAGGAAAGTGGTGGAAGATCCTCCAAATTTCTTGGTCTTGCAAAAAATGCAAGACCATCTAAAGGCTTGCTAGACCAAGACCAATACCGAGTGTGCAAGACCATGACCAAGACCAAGACTGAGTTGTGCGATACTTATGCAAGACTCTTATGTAGTCTTGTGTTTTTCCATTTATACAATAATGTTCCAAATTAATTTTTATAAAATGTGTATTTTTACCTCAAAACAAGCCAGAGTGGTTGGTTATATCGCGCAGATATCCCAACGCTGTTTAAGTTAGTCAATGTCTGTCGTGGCATATAGCCAGATAAGTAGTTATTGCATCTTAGTGAATGATCTGTTCTTTGTGAGGCTGTTTAATAGTCGTATATAACTTTAACATCTACTCACAACACGCTATACTGAATTGACAATTTTTTACAGCAAACTGTAATTAGGTAAATGTTCTTCGATGTTTGTTGTTGGAAGTTCGATAGTACGACAATTCATTAGAATTTGGTCAACAGCGTTTCAATACAATTTGAGAAAGTTTTCGGGAGGGATAAAACGTTTAAAACTTTTTTAGAGAATTTAAATTGATATATTAACCGGGCACATTCGGTTCTAAGTTTCCAACAAGTTTATATTGGAATTCTTTATCTAAGATGCCGAAAGAATTCTCAATTTCACTAATGGAGTAATTGGTGTTATAAAAGAAATTCGATATCATTTTAAAAGCTTATTCGCTGGAAATTAATCTAAGAAGTGAACAATATCGTATTTTTTCTTCTTCCCTATATTGTAAACAATGCATTTTGACACTGTTTTGGAAGACGTAAGTAATACTTACCAAAAAGGTATCGATTTCTCTCGACGGAAGGTTGTAAGTCAACTTACCACCCTTAGGTGGTGATATTTATATGAATAATAGTATAAACACTTGCTCATTTTTTATCAATTCGTATGAAATGTTTCTACTTCATTTCTAACAAGTTTTCTGTTATTCTTGAAGTACTTCAGGAGACTTCTGGCTTCGTTGTATTTTATATGATTTTAATTGCAGCTTCCTTTTTATTGTTGGCGCTCTCCGCTACATAACTTTTTAGCAATGGTTGCAGATTTTCATGCACTAAGACGTCAACTCCAATATTCGCTTATAAAGAGGCCGACGTTCTTCTAAGGGATTGTCCAGGATATTCTTTAAAGTTCTTGAAGTTTGGAAATTAAGCAATTTTACTCGGAATGGAAGGAAACGCGTGTTTGTTCGCCAGGCTGGTTTAGGCACTATCCATTTTAATATGGCATGAAGAATTAAGGATTAAAATTTGTCATGTAAGAGCTTTTAACAATGTAAATTTGGACTATTTCGAAATAACAATCGTTCTCATCGTCACTGTAAATTTACGTGCAATTCCATTTTTGGAACCAGGAATAGTAACAAGTTTGACTTCAGGCCTTAACATGCATAGAGCTGACAAGAAAGGCACGCTCCAGAAATTCCGATTATCATTACAACCTTCATCATTGAATGAATATCATCGGTGGCTTCAAACAGGGATTTATTCACATCTTTCCTGTCAAATACATCGGATTTTTCGTGTTCACATCCGTCATTACTTCTCTTTAAAAATGCTCGAAGTTTAGGGTGGACTTCAGCATGGAATATTCACACCATAAGCTTAATGTAATCTTTAATGCAGCAGATATTTTGTGAAAGTACGCCAAAAGAATGGTTTCTGGCATCAGTTCTTGAAGTATTGATACGTTACTTCATTTCTATTCCTTGATTTATTTTCGCCACTTGAACCATCACTTTTGGACTAGATATTTCATACAAACAACAGTTTAAATGTATCACACTGTACAGGAAAGTGATGAACAACATGTATTCTCGCTAATTATAATAACATTTCAGTTAGTTTCCTCATAATATTGTTTAATTTGCCACTTTTATGAATATATATATTTGAGTGGCTACAAATTTGCATAATTTTATGCTCAAATATTGGATTAAGTTAATTAAAAATCCAAATCTTATATTCTTGACAGGATGTAAGTACATTTACTAGTCTCGAACTTTAAGCCAGCCCTCGCTATCGCTCGGGCACAAAATCGATCTGGATTAGTAAATAATGTTACTCTCATCCCTTTTAGTATAAATAACTATTGCAGTGAAAATGATCATTACTATCTAAATTTGGGACAAATTTTTCGTTCCATGACCCTTCATAAGCAATTTTATTCTTTCTCTGCACAAATAGCAAGACCACCACTGGGATCATAGTAATGGTTATCACGTTTTTGGTCGTTTATTACATTACATCTGCTACGTTGTTGATGGAACAATTTTCTTTCCATCGGAAGCATCGTTTCTTTAATGGATAATTATGTTAGTTGTGGAATATTACAAAAAAATTTGACAGCTCTTCTAATTTAATTGAAAAGAATAGTTTTTATTGATTTTCCTTAAATAGAGTTAGAATAAGTACACCAAAGGTCTAGTAAAAATAGAGAAATTGTTATGATCAAACTTTAAGTCCAGCATTTTGTCGAATGAAATTCGATATGGTGTCACAGGAAAAATGAAAATATGGTTTTGGAGAGAGGTAATTTTATTTGGCTTTAAGCACTCAATTTTTGTTAATTAAGATTTATTACTATACCTTTCACTTTCCTGGAAGTTTGACTCTGGATAACAATCGACCTCCGCACTTTGAGGGCGCCAGGCGGCCAAAAAATATCGATTGGGAGGCTGCCAAGGAAGTTATCACAGCACCGGCAGTTGAATGGGCAATCAAATCTTTTCAGCCTTTCAAATCTCCCGGTGAGGATGGCATATTTCCAGCTCTGCTGCAAAACGGACTGGAATTACTTCTACCCATCCTCATTAAACTGTATAGAGCTAGTCTGGCGTGGAATTACATACCACCCAGTTGGTTGGCGGCTAGGGAGGTATATATACCAAAAGTGGGCCGCACAGACCCACACCCTAAATCAGTCAGACCAATTAGCCTAACATCTTTCCTTCTTAAAGGACTTGAAAAAGCACTGGATTGCTACATCAGGCGGGTAGCTTTATATAATTCCCCCCTGAGCATCCATCAATATGCTTATCAAACTGGCAAATCAACAGATTTAGCTTTACACAACCTTGTTGAGAAAATCACACAATCCCTTAACAACAAGGAGATTGCGGTGGCCATATTTCTTCAGAACGAGACCATCAGCTTTAAGGTTTCCAGGGGATGCCCACAAGGCGGAGTACTATCTCCCCTACTGTGGTCTATCTTGATGGATAACTTGCTTAGCGATCTCGAAAGAGAAGGGGTAGAACTGCAAGCGTATGCAGACGACCTTGTCATCTTGGCAAGGACCAAGTCAGGAAGGGTAGCATATAATATCCTCCAAAAGACGTTGGACGATGTCCACAGTTGGTGTCAGAGGGAACAGATGTCTGTTAACCCTGGCAAAACTGTAATAGTTCCCTTCACTAGAAAAAGGAAGTTGGAGGATCTTCCACCACTTTCCTACAATGGTGAGGTTATTCCATTTGCAGCGGAAGTAAAATATTTGGGGATTATCCTAGATAAGAAACTTACTTGAAACGCATACAGCATACAGAATTGTAAATATTTCTAAATGAACAAATCAGGCTTATGCAGAACGAAGCAGAATACTAGCGCACAGTGAAAGTCACAGTATTCTGGGAATGACCTCTGACATAATGCCTCCAACAGTAAACTACGACCTGCCTTACACCGTCCTAATTCCAAATAGAGATGAATGGGTCCTCCGTAAGGATGAACTATTAAGAGCAGACAGCTGTTGGTACTCAGACGGCTCAAAAACACCCTCAGGCTCTGGTGCAGGTGTATACGGGCGCAGACCTAGGACAGAAATTTCAACCTCTCTAGGATCCTATGCAACCGTATTTCAGGCGGAAATTTACGCCATTGTTTCATGTGTGGAGAGAGTGGAGCAAGCCAATCTCATACATAGAACAATAAAAATTTTCTCGGACAGCCAAGCGGCTTTAAAAGCACTTAGCTCTTGCCGTGTAACGTCGAAATTGGTTTTAGACTGCCAAAAAAGACTCTCCTCAATAGGAGAACTCAATAAAGTATTGCTGGTCTGGATCCCTGGCCATTCTGGCATGGAAGGAAACGAGAAGGCAGACTTTCTTGTAAGGGAGGGTGCCGCACGTGTTTCTATCGGACCAGAACCCACAATTGGCATCGCAATAAGTTTTGCCAAACAAACACTAAATACCTGGACAGCAAGAAGAGCTTTAGACTTTTGGCATAATTTACCAGGATTGGTTCATTCAAAGGCTTTTATACATCCTTCGAAGTATGTCTCCAAACAAATGTTAGACCATAGCAGGCATGACCTACGTTGTCTAACAGGCCTTTTAACAGGCCACTGTCATCTGAATCATCATATGCTAAAACTTGGACTGTCGGAAGATCCGACTTGCCGTCTTTGTTTGGAAGATGATGAAACAGCAGAGCATATAATTTGTGCCTGCCCCGCCGCGGCTCGAATCAGGTATCTGATGTTTGGCAGGGTCTCTCTCTCGCCCTCGGACCTGAAATATCATTCACCAAATAAAATAATCGGCTTTGTTAAGAAGCTGAATTTGTTTGGTGAAATCTGAATAGGTGTGAGTCACAATAGACTCTTGTGAGTCGCAGTGGAGGGTCTTATAGACCCACTCACCACAAACCTAACCTAACCTATACCTTTTTGTATATAGATATCGCAGAATAATATTTTTTCCTTTGAATTTACTAATTCAAAATGGAATCATTTTATCATTCACTTTGATTCCAAAGTCAAACCCCACCCAACTGGCAAAGTTGCTTTATAGTTTTTATCTACAACTGTCATGTAACGGGTACGATTTGACAATATTTTTAATGTCATAATGACGTATATTACCGCACTAGTGCGTTTTTGATTACATTACCGCACTAGTGCGGTAATAAGAATCTAGAAACATATTAATACCAGAATTAAATATTCAAAATAACACTGGAAGCTGCATTTTCAATTTCCGAAAGGAGATTTTCTTCGCTTGAACTCATTTTTATAGTTTTTTGTTCATTCAACTTTGAAAATTTGATGACATAACTAATTTATTTTTTTTTCACAGCCTTGTTTGTCTTTGTTGCTATGGTCATAAAATATGATACACAGTACCTTATGTTTGCAGTCAATATTATTAAAAATACGTTGGATTGAAATTTTTTTCAAATTTTATATTATAGGTACTGTTAATAATACTAATAAACAGTTGTAGATAAAATTTTATACGTATCACGTGTGATAGGAATTATTAACGCACTTATGCGTGCGATAATAATGTCCATATCCCACTAATTACGTAAATAACTATTACCTTATAATATAACAATCTTCTACTTTGTCTTCGAAGCTAGAGCTCTTGGGCCGTGAGCATAAAAGTTAAATACTGCAGGTGATATCTTCCAATTCAAGCAAGTGAAATTTTAATGCCAGCAATTTCATAAAAGTTTCACTTTCATTATAATATTGTATATATTTTAGTCAGTGTGTACTTACCTGTGAATATTAAATAATAATTCTTGATAGTCTAAAAACCACTAACAAAAAAATTATGTTCTTGTATAGGTACACAACCAAAAGTTGGTCCTAAATTGATATACCCAGCTTAAAAGTTTTATAAAACTGAACTTTTTATTGTATATTATTAGTATAGAGACACCAAAGCAAAATAAAAGCACCTTTCTCCAAAATAAACACTTATGTTTACCAAAATCCACGGTCTACAATGTATTAAATTACATTTGTTTGCCCTGTGTCGCCATATTGAATTTTATTTGACAGGTCACTGGATTGCCTAATTGAAAATAACAGTGACATCTTACCTATGTATAATTTCGTCATGGACGACGTTAAAACACATGGCAGTTAAAGCCATGCCAGACATTATGTAGATGGAACAAAACCAAATAGTGGTATTGGAATCGTAATGTAAGGGATCGGCTCCAGGTACCATGTCTCCGAATCCAATCGTTGTCAGGCTCATGAAACAGAAGTAGAATCCATCCAATAGGGCCCAGTCTTCTAATTTGTACAGAGCGAATGTACCTGAAGTTTAGCAAAAATTCAATTAGAAAATAACTATATCTTTTCAAAGATTAGAAGGTACTTTTTGTACAGCAAAAAGGGTTTTCACCTTGGAATGATAAAAATTTTTAGAAGTGTATCGAAAAACTTTATACCTTAAAAAAATGTTACTCCTAGAGAGCAGGGGACGTTTTACTCTAGTAAGAAAAAAGGTTCCATAATGACAAATTTTCCTTTCTGATAAAAATAAAAAAAGTCGACAAGTTCAGAGGCGAATACAGAAAACCAAAGAGATACTACAAATGGAGGCAACAAGCCAGCTTCGAACCCGTCAGCGTAGAAAGCAGTAGGTTTATGTTGTCTTTCTCTAATAGCGTGTATGCTATATATACACAAACTAAGACAAAAAAACCTTTGATCATCTGTCTCTTTCTCTCTTACTGGAGTTCAGACGGACATTCTGAACATGTCTGGTATGTACGGCAAAAGGAGAGGTGGAGATAGAAAGAAAGGCGGAGAGGATGTGTAGGAAGTGTGCACTGGAAGTGGCTGAGGATAAGACGATGGGGCTACTGGTGAAGGGGCGGAGCAAGGCAAGGGAGGGGAGGGGGTGATGGTGAAGGAAAGAAAATTCGGATGGAGGAAGCGGTGAAGTATCTGGGGGTGTGGTTGGATAGCCAATTATCCTTCAAAACCCATATGTTGAAGGCTGCACAGAAGGCAAAAGTAAGGGCAGCGTGGCTGGGAAGATTGATGGGTAATGTGAAAGGACCGGGAGAATGGAAGAGGACTATAATTGGTAGGACGGTAGAGCAGAGTATGCTGTATGGCGCGGAAGTGTGGGGTGAGAAAGCAGGGGTGAATGCGAGGGCTAGACCACTCCTGCGGGTGCAGAGAGGAATACTTCTGAGGGTGGTGCAGGCGTATAGGACAGTGGGTGGACTGGCAGCAGCAGTGATGTTACGGTCCGATCCATTGGAGTTGATGGCTAGAGCCAGACAAAAACGCTGGAGGGGTGCGAGCAGAGAGGTAGTACAGGAATGGATGGATGAGGAAATGAAGAGAAGGTGGGATGAGTATGAGGGTGCGCTAAAAGGAGCGATTTGGAGCAGGAGAAATTGTGTGGACCGGAAATTTGGAGAGGTGAACTACTTCTTGACAAGATTGGGAAAAGAGAAACTGGAGTGTGCGAGAGATATGAAGTGGAGGATGATGTGGGACATGTGCTTAGATGTTGGAAGAATGAGGAAGTTTTGAAGAAGTTAGAAAATAAACTGGGAGAGGCGGTGTATTGGGAAAATATAGTGGAGATTATGTTGAGGGGCGAGGAGGAATGGATGGAGATAAGTGGCGTAGTAGAGAGTGGGTTTGGTTGGTAGGCATCTTCGTGGGGATAAGTCCAACACTGTCTGGGTACTGTTTGAGGACCCAGTCGAACATGAGTTTCCCATCTCGGCCCGAAAAAAAAAGACAGGGACATTCCCACTTACAGAGCGCCCTATGGCTTGTTGCCTCTATATGAAGTATCTCTATGCAGAGGCCAGATCTTTAGAAATAGCTTTGGGAGCAAAATATGAGGTTTACCTACATACATAGGGACGAAATCTCAGTATTTACATTTGGCTCTGCCACGAAGACTGGCATGAGAACAGGAATATTCTTCGAAATAATAAATATTTGAAAGTTAAATTTACTTATGAACGGACACTATGACTTACAAGCAAAAATACTCGCAATAGGAAAAGAGCCGAAACAAATAGAGAATTGGGAAGAATTGGTCAATAGACTTATCACCTAACCTTCTGTTTGCCATCTTTTTCCGATAAAGTGTACTACTGAGTTGTTTTCATGTTATATGGTGAACAATAAAGAATTTATTATTATTATTTATTATTAGCAGAATGACATCTAGAAAGTAAGGCTGCTCTAAGTCTTTGACATCCATATAGAAACGATCGAAGGCGTTGGGGAACTGCCATGAGGCGTGAAGCTTTTGCAAAGTGGAGCTATGTTGTATACCAAGTCACAGCAATGTGGAGGGAGACGATAAAGCGAATGTACTCTTAAAGGAACGTCCGGAAATAGAAATCACTTAAAAATGTCCTTGATGGGATATTCTTGAACAAGCAGGACCCGCAATGGAGTAACTTAGACGATTGCTACATAACATGAGAAACTCTTGAAGAAAATGAAGCCTATAATCAACTTGATAACTGGTATTTTTAGGGGAAAATGCACAATAGGGGTGAACTTACAGAAATAGAGAATTTCAAATGATAATGTGAAGTAGAAGCTAGAAGATGAAAGGTATTATTTATAATTTACGGAACATGTGTGTTATGTCTTGAGTAGTACTCTATATGGATTGGGGATTTATTTGTGTGGATTAGTACAATTTTTGTTTTTATTAAAATTAGATTGAAATTGAAAAAAACTGAACTCACCGAGACATATGTATATGAACATGATACAGAGGCACAATATAATTGGTGCTAAAATCGACCAACCATGCATGGAGGATTTTGATTCGTTGTCGGTGCCGCTTAAGCTGTCCAATTCTTTAACTGGACCATCTCGACAAGGTGAATGTATATTGTTGCTGTAGTTCGAGTTCGAACGAACGTAGAAAGGTTCTTGTATCCCTGAAAATGAGTATCTCAATTCCTAACATTTGTTTCAACAAAAACAGTTCATGTTTGGGTCAATACAAATAGTTATTTACAGTGTGTGAAAGCCAAACTGTACATATTTATAAAAAATCCCGAAACACGTGAAATTTAGTAGATTTGCGGGCTTCTTATAAGCAATTTTTCAGTGGTTATAAGAATTCTTAAAATTGGAAAATCATCAGCTCTTATTCACTCGTTTCGCAGATCCTCGGCTACTGTGCTTGAAAAAAATGGTGGCGATCAAATTAAAGATAAGAATTTTTCCTAAAATTATCATTTGCAATAAGTACGTATTGTAGTTTTAATTTGAATGATGGCCTATCAAAGTCGTGTTAAATACTATGTTTGCGAAGCTAGACTGATGCCAAGAGCGATGATGTATTTAGGTGGCGAAAATCTGAATCCCCTCCGACAATAGACTGCAGTTTGCAGTTTTCGGTTAAGTATCGTGTTGGAAGGTCGGATATATATTAATAATTGTGACAAATTGTCGGTGGTGTGTTATTTTTTGAGATGAGTATATTTTAAAACGCAAACAAGCCGACGTTTAAAGAAATCTACCACATTTTCAAGAATTTTCACAAAATTACAGTCTTTCTTTGATCACATTGGATCGAAAAGTGAAGCTTAATTATCCCTCTCACCAAAATTGGAAAAATAATGATTTCATGTTAATATTTACCCAATTGCTGCTGCAATTCCAGCTGTTGCCTTTTCCTTTTCATTCTTTTCTCTTTTTCCGCCATCCTTTTTTCGTCGTAACAACAATATCCACAATTAGAACAAAGACAACAACAAAGAGCTCTAGAAAATACACCTCTAGCTACTCTACTTAAGATGGAACCTACACTGGAAAGATAAAGCAACGTCAAAGGAATGCCTATCATCGCATATCCCATTGTTACTGCTTTTCCCAATGATGTTCTGGGTGCTATGCTTCCATATCCTGGAACAAAAAAGGGTTTATTGTTATTCTCACAATTTGTGTTGGAAATAAGAGGTTATCAAAACTCTAGTATAAATTGTATACAGGATAAACACGACAAACGAGACGGAGGTTTATATGTCTTTTATATCTGCATATAGAGATAGAAAAGAACTTTTAAACACTACTAGCTGTGAAGTTGACAATTATTGCTTCTTCTAGCCATCTGAGAAGTTGAATTTCTCCAATAATTTTTTGTATTATTAACCTAGATCAATAATGGACAAATTTAAATATTTTGAGAATTCAGGGACAGTAAGTAGTTCAACAAAAACTTGTGCGACATATAATTTTGTATACCCAGGAGATTGTCTTTAAATATGTGCTGCTTGAAATTACCTATCAAGATAAAATTATTTGGATAAAAATGCCATTAGTTTAAAATTCGCGCTCAACCAAATGTGACTGATGACATAACGAGTACGTTCATAATATATCGAAAACTGACAGTGTACTTGTCAGTCAGAGGACGAAGTAAACGCTTCTCGTGGTGCGTTTGTAAATTATTTTTTATTTTTGTCTTACATTTGGCTAGTAGTGGAAAAATTGTATATACATCATGGTGCTGAAGACATTTATAAACGTCGTACCTTATTCCGTTTGTGCTCGGTCAATAATAATAGGCTTCACCACCTTTCTGTATATAATATACTATTAAACACCACTATGGTTTTGTTATTATCTACTGCTAATTTTTTTTCCTTCTGAAATGTATTAGTTGGGTCTGCTTTGAGAGTCTCAAAATTGCCTGCCTGTATAAAATTGTTGAATTTTTAATAAATAATCATCTTTAGGTAATGCTATTACCGTATTTCCTTTAACTACTTTTGTACAAAAAAAGAAATATTTATGTTGAATTGACTTGGCGGCTGATAATTCAAAGTGGGGATTGTTGAACTTGACAAATTATTTGATCATTTCGGAAGCCTTGGGTTTCAGATAATTCTGCATGCAAAACTTTCTGAATTGTGGTCTTTGAAATGCCATAGTGCTGTTCCAAATTGTCGATTTTCTTGGTTCAGCTTATACGTTATCCTGGATAATTGCCGTTGCTGGACCAGTTCTTAGATCGTCGTTAAAATTATCCATACCAGAAATTGCTGATGCTGCTTCATTGCCAATAACAGGAACTAGCTCGGCAAGGCATTATTATTGAGTATCCATCGAAAATTTTCTCGACTTAACTCTATCCCATCAACTTTGTAAATTCAGTTTAGGTACAGCTTTGAACGAAGCGATCCGGAACTTTGATATCAAGTTAATTGAACATAATAGTTAATTTTTATAATTGTTGACAGACGTATAGGCAGCACGTAAAAGGCAACAAGTAAATTTAACAATAATTTTTTTATTCCAATTCAGTGCGACATGTTAAAGCTATGTTTTTTATTATGGGATACCTTGTATTTTATTGAGCTCTCTGATAATCCCTGAGAAATGTAAATCTCCTAAATCTAAGTACAGAGAGCTGTTTATCGGAAACCAGTTTATACAATAATAAATCTAGATTATCAAACACGTAGTCAGCTCAAACCAATTTAGACAGTCTTTCAGCCGTATTGATTTGAGGTTGATGTGCTCCTGTTCAATCCAACCATTTACAGCTTTGAAATTTAATAAATTGAGCACGTCCAATTGTGTGTACTATAATTTTCCATAGCCGCAAATTGTTACTGTACAGATACAAAAGTTTATATAGGATAAATCAGTAAATTGGAAAGAAATATTTTTGAAATACACTGTATATTGGGGTGATTCTTTCACAACTCAGTGAAAAAACTCTCAACCCTCAAAATTCGAAGGTCTAAAAAAATTATTGAAGAAGCATCTCATTGTATATAATTACATTTTCTGCTGGTATTTATATTAGCATCACCGCGACATTGAAAAGGAGTCTAGCTTTAAACGAATAGCGGTGAAATGAACGAATTCCTAGCATTAACTTGACAATAGAAAATTCACCGAAACTAGAATAGGAATGTTGGTGACATGCTGCGTTGGTCAGGCAAAGGAAAGTTTGGTACTTTGGTGATTTAATGGATTGAACATTATTTGAGTTGGGAAAGTTCAAACGGCGAGGTTTACTCTATTTACGCGAATTCGTAGAACTTTTTTTTATTTTAAACTAGTCAACATCGTGTGATAGATGAGCATCATTTAAAACTCCTATTTAGTTTAGAATTTGAAATAGTGGTAACTACTCCTCCCTGTGGGCATCTTCTGATTGTACAGAAGAACATTCACATTCATGAAAAAAAGGTAACTATGAATAATTTGTTATACAAGGTGTCCATCTATAAATTGACACATTTCAACAACTTATAACTCGAGAACGGAAAAAGATATCGACATGCGATTTTCACTAAACTTCCTAAATTTACTTCTAGTTTCTGTTGACGTTGTTGCCGCATGTAATTTTTTTCTGGAAATTGACGAAAAAAAATTAAGGTTTTTGAATCAAAATTGTGATCTTAGATTAAATAGGACACTCTGTAATTCTTAAAACCTTTGAAAAGACCATTTCTTCTTCTATCCAAAAATGTATACATTTGTTGGCATTCACCCACGTTTTTAGGGAATAATTTACTTTTTCATGAAACCACTTCCAAATCTAAAGGACCACGTTCTAACAACTTAAAACTATAGAATGAGACAAGGTATTGAAAACAGGTTTTACTGAAATTTGTTTTAATTTGTAACTAACGTGGTTGCCAAGTCTCAAACGTCTGAAAGTTTCTTTAAAAATTTAATTTTTCAAATTTATATTGAGGGCTTCTTGCGAACAAAACTCCTTTTTCTAATAATTATTTGCAAACCTTCATCCATAAATTATCATTTAAAGGATTATCGTAAGCATTTACAGTACACATTTTCTATTTAATGTTCTCATTTTTGTCAATTGACTCACCCAGCTGAGCATAGAATATGAATGACTTAATAAATGATATTAATTTATCAAGGGTGCTGTGTAACGCAAATCGAGTTGACAGAAGTGTCAGATTAGCAATAATTTTAGTGCAAGAGAAAGCTGGTACTAAAAAAATGTTTACCAAAACCGAAAAAGCCGGGTGCGTTTTAGTGTTTAATGAAAGTAAATCAATTACGCATACACAAAGAAGATTTAAAAACATTTTTGAAAAAAATCCGCCTACTAGAAATTCTATTAATTCTATTATAAGCTGGGTAAGTCAGTTTACAGAAACAGGAACATTGGAGAGAAAAGAAAGACACATTCAAAACGCTCAAGATATTCTCTTAAATGATGTTTTACAGTTAAGAGAGATTTTAGAAAGAAACAATAATAAAATATCTATTAGAAAAATCGCTCAACCTTTAAATATATTATGTCAAAGAGTAAGGTGCATAAGCTTTTAAAGATAATCAAGTTTAAAGCATATAAGATTCAGACTTTCCAAAAAATTGAGAATCATGCAATCGAAAAGAGATTGTTCATGTGTGAGACGTTATTAGATTTGTTTAGAAATCAACCAAACGTAAATTTAATAATGTCAGATGAAGCAACATTTCACTTAAATGGCCGCGTAAGCAAACATAACTGTAGGATTTGGGGTGATGAAAATCCTAGAGCATTCAACGAGTTTGAAAGAGATTCCCCCAAGGTAAATGTGTGGTGTGGTGTCTCCAAAACAAAAATTTATGGACCATTCTTTTTCCAAGAACAAACAGTAAATGGGAACAATTATACGGATATGCTAGAACTCTTTTTCTATCCTCAACTACAACAAGAAGGTATACTAAATGATGTAGGTATATTTCCAGCAAGATGGTGCTCCACCGCATTACTCTTTAATAGCGAGGAATTCTTTGAATATAACCTTTGGAGACAAGTGGATAGGTCGAGCTGGTTCTATTGAATGGGCTCCCTATTCTCCAGACTTGACTGTACCGGATTTTTTTGTATGGGGGTACATTAAGGACAGATGCTACGATCCAACACCTTCAAATTTAGCAGAACTGAGGAATAACATAATCAATGTGTTTAATGTAATTACTCCAGAAATGCTCCAAAATGCATTTACACATTTTTTATTGCGCTTACATACATGTATTGAACAAAATGGAGGTCATATTCAACAATTACTTTATTAATGTATGTTTTGTTTTTTATTTTTAAGTAAAACCTGTTTTCAATACCTTGTCTCATTCTATAGTTTTAAGTTGTTAGAACGTGGTCCTTTAGATTTGGAAGTGGTTTCATGAAAAAGTAAATTATTCCCTAAAAACGTGGGTGAATGCCAACAATGTATACATTTTTGGATAGAAGAAGAAATGGTCTTTTCAAAGGTTTTAAGAATTACAGGGTGTCCTATTTAATCTAAGATCACAATTTTGGTTAAAAAACCTTAATTTTTTTTTCGTCAATTTCCAGAAAAAAATTACATGCGGCAACAATATCAACAGAAACTAGAAGTAAATTTAGGAAGTTTAGTGAAAACCGCATGTCGATATCTTTTTCCGTTCTCGAGTTATAAGTTGTTGAAATGTGTCAATTTATAGATGGACACCTTGTATTATAGGTAATTGGGAAAACTATACTGTACCACTGGTAATAACCCAAGGTGGTTGATGCATAGTTTATTTGTAAAAATAATAATTATAACTTTCAATGTGATGTCTGGCTCATGTGGTTTGTTTGTTTTGGCTTCTAAATATATATATATATAAATATAAATTTTATGTCAAAATATGTTTCACAAAGGTTTTTAATCAAAAACTGTTTGCAATGATTTTAATTTAGTTGTTTGCTTATTCCTGTTTGTATGTGGTCAATGAACTATTTTTTTAACGTTTTTTTTTACCATTGATAACACTATAGATAGTGTGAAATGCAGTGGAATTGGATACAGTTCAATTATTCATATTGGTATGCCAAATTTTCGGAAAAATAACTAGATTAATTGGTTGATTAATAAGAAGAAATTGATTAAATAAAAAAATACTATGCCAAAAAATAGTTATCAATAATTTTTTATCTATTGTTTTGGATTTTTATTCAGGCTTTGAAAAAAATAGGAGAACACTATATTTTTCATAGTTTTTGTATTTTTTTTGTTTTATTTTTTTTATTGATATATCTCACAAAGCTATTATAAGCTAAGAATAGAGATGGTTTAAGGACAGTTTAACAACAAATCTCGCGGAAAATAAAAAAGATGTGATTGTAATTATTATTATTCCAGGAAATTGAGCCTTTCCAAGCAGTATTAGATAAAACGTCTAATTCAGGTGTGGGTATGTGAAAAGGATAGTCTAATTCAGGAGAAGCTGTGCGAAAAGGATCTTTATTTTGAAAAAGGCTAATTGAGAAATGGACCCCTGAAAATTGTTGATGCATTTACGACAAATCAATTGTTTACATTTTATCACTTCTTCCTTATCATTGTAAACGGAACCCAATAGAAATGGTGAGGAATGAGAAGCAATGGTACGAGGTATCCATAGCTGGTGCAGCAATTTCTGGAGGTTTATTTGGAATGTCTAAATCATTTTTCGAATCAGAACATGAAAAACTAGCAATGCTTTCAGTGCAAACTGACGAGTTTAAGCAATTAACGAGGAACGTCAAGCTAATATATAATCGAATAGATGCAGCTTTCACTTACTGAAGATCCATATTGTAATGTTGTTCTTATTTATTTAAACAGTTTTTACCGTGGGATAAAATTATACACTCACTATGGCTAATTATTATTGATTTATTAAAGAAACACTTACACACTATAATAAACTTAATTTATATACACACTACTTAATGTCTATTAATTTATCTACACTCGGTATAATAATTGTCCTAATTTATCTTCAACACTATTTATATTCACAATCTGTTCACTGACTGTATACTGAACAGCTTCTGACTCACTCCAAAAACCCGCTTATATATAGTTCCCCGAATTTCTAGAGCTTTCGCGATAAACCATTGTATGGCCTGGTACATTTCCAGAACAGTCTGCGAAAGAACCTTTCTAGAAAGGTCGCATTCATCGTTTGCGACAGGACCGGCTTCGGAATTAGTGAGTTCGTAACAATATTGAACGATTAAATGAAACAGTTTAATTTGTTTAACACAGTTACTGTGTGAGCGAAAGCGTCACTAGTTTAAATTGAACATTTGTTTTAAATAAATTGGATTGTTTCATTTTATGGTCTATTAGTAATAAATAAAAAACAAAGGATGTATGATGAAAATGCAAAAATATTGATATTCGTCAATTTGATCCTTTTTAAAATAATTTTAAATAGTCCGCAACTGGCGATTTCTTCTACAGCAGCTATTACCGGCAAAAGTTAGGACGATATACTTTGAGGCAAACTATACTATAACAAAAATGATTTCTTTTCGTACCTGATTCTGGAAAAAATTAATGTTTTAGTCAAATCTCTAAAAGATTTAAAATGAGACTGTATATACTCCGGATTTTCGAGTTTATTGTCCTTAAATCGTTATACTGAAATTTGTCAATCTGATTCTGAACTTTCCTAGTTAGTAATAGATTACCAAAATCGATATCTATACTATCTCTGAATAGTTCCATTTGATATTGATATTGATACGTGCAATAAGCAAGCTTTCAAGAGTTTCTAATTATCCATGAAGTTTGTGACGTAATAATGAATACGAGGTATGAAATTCATTAACAACAGATTAAATTGATGCGAATATGGAAGCTGTATTATATAATATATTGTGTTACACGGTCTGAAGATGAACTTTAGCTGCACAAGACTAGCAGTGCAAAGTCATCAAGTGGCAGATGTTGGAAAACTTTAAAAGTCGTGACAATATTTTCCACTCTTGGTATGCTGAACAATACTTTTCGTCTTTATTTCTGCTGTTCATATGATCTGTTTTACGATAAGGTAGTTGAAAAAATTAATATAATATCACAGATAGTTAAGCTTATGGAATTTCAAATGTGAAGAATATTATTTCTTGTAGTGTTTGATTCCTAAAAAAATTATTACAAAATTGGCCAAACGAAACAACTGGGAATTAGGCACTTTAAGTTTTTTAATTTTTTCTGCAAGTGTAATTAGCTAAGTTTTACATTCAAAATGCTTAGCAAAAGTAGGGTGGGGATAATAGGAATGTAATCCTGAAACAATTCTAGAGAAACTCCAACAGTTCATTTATATACCCGATGTGATTAAAATCCAAGAAAGCGCTTAAAAAAATATTATATTTTTCATCATAATATACCGAATGGTTTAGACACGATCAGTTGTGCTTAAGTTGTGCTCAGATTAACCAACATTTGTTGAATTCAGTCGTTTTTGTTTTTCTTCTATTCTCTCCCACAGCTGAATACAATTTTCTATTGGAACAGCATGAGCTAATGATTTCAAGTAGCCCCAAAAACAAAATACGCGTGGATTGAAATCTGTCGATATTTGTCTCCACGAGTGGCACAACAGTCAAACAAAGTCTGCAGCTGCGAAAGGAGTTCAGTACCATCTTCACTCCAAATATTGCGATTTAAGCCAGTTAGCTTTAATGAAATGTTGATATTGAGAGATATACAGGGAATTAAACAGGAAATATCAATTTTTGTTTGTTTTTTCAATAGCTTTAACGCGTTTAAACGAATTCGCACAAAATTGTGACGCTGAACGCTGGATCTATTTTGATCTATTTGGTAGAGGGCGAAACATAGGCCACGTATGCGGCATAAATGTGGGGTTTGAGTTAGCGCTACTTTTGTGAAAAAATATTAATCCTACATATATCATTTTAACAAAAAAATGATTAATTTGTTAGTAATTGGAATTTCATGTTTAACACTCTCTATCTCTCTCAATATCAACATTTTATAAAAGTTAGTAGGTTAACATTTTAAACTGAAGATTGTCCTGTATTCAATTGATCACCCTGTATAACCGATATTTTATCGGGACATGGTCGTTAGATAACTTGTAATGATTCTTAGCTGATTCCTACTGATATTCATTAGTTGGAGAGTTCCTCTACTGTAATGTTGGCTTTTTACCCATTTTTATGTTTATCCTTGATCCACTTTCTTTGTTATCTCAAGAATTGGTTCTGGTCTAGCATATTATGTCGTTGCTGAACCTCTTCTTGAATACCGGTAGACTTTGTGGGCGTAAATATTGAAATCCGATAAACAATTTTCTTGAAAAATCGATTAACTATTTATTTGGGAAGGAAATGAACTATGGAGACTACAAAGTTTTTGGTTCCATTAACGTTATATTGGTATTTCACGATGTCTATTACTGCTAGTTTGCACTTTAAAATCTCGAAGTATAAGAAAACTCCCATAATTGAAAATTAGATTAATTAATTTTTAATCTATTTCCCGGGGCGTTTTAATTATACACCGAACTAACTTGAATTAATTTTTGTTTGGGAAATTAACTTGATGACATTTTTGATCGGATCGAAATTGCCACTGTTTTCGGTTTATTATTGAATATCAATTTCGTAGTTAAACATTATTAAATCAACGACAATTTTCATCAGCCGTTAAAAATTTATTTTTCCACCGAATACCATTTTCACAAACATTTCTCTTATACAAAAGTCTACCAGAGCTCATGTGGTTTGGTATTTTTCACATTTGGAGGTTTTTCAACTCTAGGAGCCCACTCATCTCTTAAATCTGGCTAGAATCCAAAATATGTATCAATACTGTACTTTCCTTTACAACCTCATAATGGTGATCAATATTGATAGAAGATATAGAAGGCCATCCTGTCGGATAGTTAAGCAGCGATTAAAGCACTGAACTCTTGTGTAATCAGTTCCAAAATAGTGTGGGAGTACTTAGGAAAATTCAATTAACTAGACGGGAATATAGTCACCTTACTGTGGATTCCAGGGCATACTGGAATAGAAGGAGATTGAATGGCAGATGAACTAGCAAAAAAGGGGACTGAAACACCCTTTTGGGGGCCGGAGACCTTTTATTCACTCTATTATCTTTTATTTCAAGGTAGAACTTGTTTTAATCACTGTATTATCTTTTAATTCAAAATAGAACTTGTTTGATTCACTTTTTTATCTTTTATATCCAAGTAGAACTTGTTTTATTCGATGTATTATCTTTTATTTCAAAAAAGAACTTGTTTTATTCACTCTATTATCTTTTATATCAATATAAAACTTGTTTCATTCACTCCATTACCTTTTATTTCAAATTAGAACTTGTTTTATTGGCTGTATTATCTTTTTTGTCCAAATAGAACTTGTTTTATTCACTCTATTAT